>JBBPOF010000090.1:0-50828 GCA_038091315.1 Porphyrellus cyaneotinctus | reverse complement strand
ATCACAACCCATGCTACCTTGGGCCCTGTCAACTTGTCTCACTGATTGAACCTCTCCCATTCTGAGATCAGGCCTCCTTGATCCCCTCAGTTGATCTTCCACTTTGTACTGATCATATTGACTAGCCTGTGTGTATTTGAGCTGATATAATGGTTACACCCCAATCAGGCCCAACCCTCAGAGTCACTACATGGGCTCTCAATGCAGTCTTTCCCAATGCCCACCTCTACCTGATCACAGCCTAGGTTGCAACATTGATATATGAGGACATCAGCAAAGCTGGTGTGGTGATTTCTTCTTGGTTGCGTGCCTTGAGCATCGAGAGTATAGGGGAAAGGGGAAAAAAAACCCTGTGTGCACTGCATGTTTGTTTTCTCGGTTATAGATGCATGTTTCCGTTTGTTGCAAACCAGATTCAAAAGTAACCAATCCATGCACAATGTTCACAATTTTCATGTGCTTTTCGGACAATGTATATGTGTGAGTCAGTCGACAGTCGAGGCTCTGAACCAGTGATCAGCACACATGCAATGAATGCTACAGGTACCACTGTTGATGGATACCTATAGCTTATTTGTTCCATGGCATTCTCCATCGACACGTCATCCGGATCTAACTCTTCACGCAATTCCTTGTAACTAGCTTCACGAATTTACTAATTTGCATCCCCTATAAGGAGTATCCTCCATCATTACATCCACCTCGGACCAATGTCAGCTATACACGACCCACATGAACAAGCACTAGGTCCCAATCCTCGCTCCCCTTGGTCGTTACGCAAGCGACGGTCAGGATAGGCTCACACTCATCTCTCATGCCATTGAGTCGCTGTGAGACACAGGACCCACTGGGCTCTGTGGGTCCTCCAAGAACCGTCACACTAGACGTGATGAATGGCACATCATCGGAGGGTTTGGATGATTCAGCGTCCGAGTCCGCGTCCCTTTCAGGCTGTCAAAAAACAGAACAGGGTACATACGGAACACTCGAACGATCGTTTTCAAGTTGTCAAAAATTCAAAACGAGAATTCGTACTACGTGTTCCATTGGGATCAAGATGTTGTTCGGTTCTTTGTCGGTGAAACGTCAGATAAAAACAGAGCTGTGCGAACAAGCTTTGGACCTACTGACACATGGTTTCAACCGTTACTATAGAGTATGCAGTGGATAGATGCAAATCCGAAGTTCTGCTCACTGCACCTGGGGTCAGAGAGCTGAAATCCTCGATTAGATGAGAGGCATCGTTGGAAACCTGACGCTGCTTTCTATGTAGCAGTTATTCAAGTTTGCGCTGGTGAATGATACCTACCGTCATACGGACTCATTGCGGTCCTGAGGGGGACTCGTGCGATATTCACTGTCACGTGACCTCAATCAGGAAGTTTTGGAAAACTATGTATTTGTGCACTCGCGAGCAGCGCAGAAGTGAAATTCCAGGTGGTAGAACTTGAAGTTCGCGATTACAACGCAATTTACTAACATCACTACGACAAATTTAGCTATACGACGCGCGTTACTGTTATACAAGGCTCTCATGCATTCAGTGTTCCGTTTCCTCCCAGGTCCTTCCAACAGTCTTGAACAAATCTGCCTCGGTAATCTGCTTCCCCGTTGTAAAGTATCCAGCCGCAATCTTGGCGTCGATCTCGACCCTCGAGTCAGGTGGAATGAGATGCTCTGTGACGGGATGTAAGTGCTGAACTTGGATGTCCAAAGCGGAAATGATGCCGCGTACCAGGGAGATCGTATCGGCGCAAGATGGGGATTCCGGATTGCTCAATAGCGTTGTATTTCCTGTATAACGCGTAAGCACGCGGTATGTGATGATGCGCTGGACGTGGCTTACATATCACTCATCGAGACCATGTTGTCGATCTTCTTAATACCAAGCCAATGTAAGACGTCGGGCATCAACGCTTGGAAACGCATATCCTTGACACCAGCAATGAGCTCCGTAGACTTGAAGTACTTGTCTGCAGAGTCACCGCCACGTTTACGAAGGTTGTACACCAGATACCTGACAGATCCATGTTAGATGAGGGTCACTTCGAAAAACAATGACCTACTTGGTGACTTCTCCAAGAGCTCTACCCTCTTTGCGGAAGTAAACCACGACGCCAACACCGCCCCGTTGAGCGCAACGTATACACTCTTCGATGGCGAAGGTGAGATATGGCTTGCATGTACAAATGTCGGAACCAAAGACATCAGATCCATTGCCTGTCAGGTGTACGAAAGTTCATCCATTGGGTTGTGCAAATGTGATGGGGCTTACACTCATCGTGCACACGGAGCGTGAGTTCTTTCGACTCGTCTGCCATATATTCTGGCGGTCCAACTTCACAAGATAAGTTATTATCATCACATTCTTTATGAATGCTCACAGATGTAGACCGTCAAGTTGCCAATTGGAGGAAGGAAGACTTTGATGTCTGGACGAGTGATCAGTTCAGGATACATTCCTCCAGTGTCCTCGAAGAGTGCTCGACGGAGTAAGATTTCGGAACTTTCGAACATCAAGATGAGAACAAAACAAAAGAGGAAAACGACAACGCTGACTCACATCCCGAAACGTTCTGCGACTCCGGGTAGGTACCAAACAGGCTCGACCGCAGCCTTGCTTGTAGTGATCTCTACTCCGGGATCTGCATCACTCTCCGACCCATCTGCATTTTTGAGGGGCCTCGTTCGCAAAACAACACGTCCGTCAATGTTAAGCTCGCCCTTTCTGGCCGATTCGTCTAACTCGCTCAGTTTGATATGTGCCTTCGTCACTGCGATACTCGGACGAATGTCCAAACCCAGCTCGTCTATCTCTTTCTTGAAAACTTGAGGGACGAGATGCCCCCACGGGTCAAACGAGACAATCTTGCAAGGGTCATACCAAGAAGGTTGAGGAGGAATGGGGACGGGAGGTTCGGTCTTGGAGTAATCGGGTTTATGAGACGGGTTGAGGGTACCCATTGCGATAGCAAGTGCCCGATAGATCGAATAAGAACCGGAATGTGCGCCGAGGGCATTGCGTTGTTTGATAGACGTCGGGAGTCGAGAGCAGATGACGGGTCCGCGGACAGCAGGATCGGAAGCACCCCATTGAAGCGGATAGGGCTTGATGCCATGCTGGTCGGGGTAGGCTATTATGGAAATGCCGTTAGTGTAACGTCATGCAAATGGACCAAAGCGGCCCGCGCGGGTTGTGCGTGTTGTTATGCTAACAATTACGGTTTGATCCGGAGGCGAGGAAATGACGTGAGTTTCCGCCCATCAAACTGCTCGGGCTGTGCGGAAGTACGGAGCTGCCGCACGGAGCACGGATGCGAACACGCACACCCTGAACCGATTAGCAAAGGGCAAGACTCACTCGCTAGGACCACTCGACCAGGATACAGGGCCCGCTCGCGTTCCTTTTCTGTTATTGAATGATCCACGGGTGTGGTTGTGGGTGGGGTAGACGAAACGAGGTGGGGTCTCGACAAGGACGTCGATGGCGATGAGAGCAAGTTCGAGGACGTTGGTGGTCCTACGCTTTCTGGATCGTTGCGTCCTGGGATAGGGATTCCATTTCCTCGTTGTGGGGAGACTGGCGACGACCCTGGTGAGGTCAATGCGTCAAGCTTCAACGTCATGCGGGTGTGAATGAAGTGAGTATCATGACATGAGCGGTGGTGGCGTTACCTTTGCCTGCAACGTCTGTTGGGAAACTTGGAGCGCATTGAGCTGCGCAAGGATCTGGACCAGAACGGCGTCGTTGGTGGTGGACATGGTTTGGGAGGACGAGGTGATGGTGGGAAGACAAGGTGTTCGGATAGCTGCGTCTTATACCACCCGGGTCAAGTCAGAGAGCCGGTGTCAATACGCGATGACGTTCTTGCAAGTGACTCTGCCTTTTCAGGTTACAGTCATCCATGTGTTACAATACTAGTATACAGCGACTACAGACATTGAACCCAGACTAGCTAAGCGAGTGTTGTGATACCGAGCGACAGCGAGATGACAGGAAAGAAACTGAGACATTCCATTGTAAACTGTTATCAATCATCTTCCTCCTGGACAAACAAAGACTTTGGGTCGAAGCTCTCAGACAACTCTTCTCTCATCTCCTCGACGATGTGCATAAGCGAATCCTGGTCGTTAGCAGGACCACCTATGCTGTGCGAGGTCGCATTCCAGCCCGAGAACGACGCGGATCGGCGGAGAGCTTTTGTTGTTTTAGAGGGAGGGTTTGGGTAGCAATGCGAAGGCAGTGACTCCTTTCTCACTGGTGGAACGATGGGGTTTATGGGGTGACCGAATATCCTCTCAGGGTTATCATCCTCCTTCTTGGACCTGCCGAACTTTAACCGCGTCGCAACCGAGGGTTTTCTGGCGTTATTCCTGACACCATCGAACATCGAGGGGACGCGTCTGAGAGTACGAACTGGGACGTGGTCGGGCAAGGGAATGTCATCGAGGGAGATCTGCTCAACGGTGTGATCACCGGGCCTTGGGGCAAGACGACCACGCGACGTTGTGTTTGGAAAACCCTCCCACCTTGGCCGATGGGGTTTTTCAGCGACAAGTGACTCTCCAGCAGAGGCCTTTTTGGTAAGGACCTTACTTGCTACCTGCGAAAGTGTAAGGAATCCTGCCGCGGTGGCAGCTCCGGGTGGAAAGGTCGCATTACCATGAGGTGGAATGGTGGGAAGGAGTGCGTTGGATAAATCGCGTTGTTGCAAGGTGTTAAGGCGTAAGTGGTCTGCAGACATCATACGACGCGGTGCGGCGCCTGATCGAACGTAGGCCTGGACGACGTTGCGATAATGGCACTGGGAATTGTCGAGTGACCGGAGGGAATCAAGGCGAGCGCACTTGGTAGAGCAAAACCAGAATTCGTGAGATTCAACTGTCTTGCGACCGCAGAAACAGAACTCGGGGGCGCAGTCCATAGAGGGAGGGAGTGCGAACGACTCCATACTGTGGATGAGTGGAATAGCGAAGGTTCAGACTTGAAGTTAATGGGTAGATGGGTGTCCAAGAGTGATGTAGAATCGAGATGGTGAAGGCGGAACAGAGTGCCTATTTATCTTACCGTGACCACTACACGCTTTGATGTATTCTTCCAAGCTGACTGTGGTCCACGCAGATATTTTTATTTTGGAGGACAAAGCAATTTGCTTGCCACCAACAATGGAATTTGGACAAGTATAGATTGTGGGGTCCGCACACAATTCCAGAACGGGATTGTGGACCACAAGGCTCCAAGCGAGGGTCGGGACAATGGCCAAAGCGCTGGCGGAACTCACCTATTCACATTGGTTGAAATTCTACGGCTCGTTCAGCCTAGACAACTACACCATCTATCTTGTCTTGGTAGTAGTACGACTCGAATTCGTGAAGATCCGTGTTTGATTGGTTAACGAGTTCCTTCGTGCCGGGCTGAGCGCGGGTGACCCTTACGATTCACAACCGCCTGCCATTCGTTGTAACGAGAAAGGAAATATCTGGTTCTGTCGTCCTTGCCCAAGTCAACGATGGGTGCATACCGAAGACGATACTCACGAGATCCCGTCGACTCGGATTCGACAAATCTACCGTGTGTTTTAGATATTGTCGGAATCTGTTTAGCTCTGGCTGACTCCTGCTACATCAGGAAGTGTGCACTGAGCGATGAAGGTGATTAACCAGGCACCGCGACTTTGAATATGTCGCTCACCCAAGGGTATTCCGAGCGATAGACACCGCGGCACACACACATCATGGGTTGTGATTCATGATAGTGTGGTGTTCTTGAGGGAAGGGTGGAGGGGATAGATTCGAATGGCTGAGAACATCGACCTTGAGCGTGGAACTTGAACTTAACCAGTTCTTCGGTGAGCCAAACTGTCAAAACAGGGCCAACCAATGGGGTCGGCCTTTAGCATCAGCGAACTGTTGAGTCACCATCCAGGCTCGTCGTAAGTATGTTTCCTTGCTTCCGGGACTGTCCAGTAAAAACAAAAATGAACAAACGGCATTAGTTTAGAGTAAACGATGCACTAGGTTGCAGAAATGCGGTCAAGAAACGATACTGGGTATGTAGAATTGCGCTTGAGCCAAGTGAACTGAAGGATCTTAAGTTTGGCGCAGAAATTTATAACCATGACGATCGAACCGACCGACTTACTTGAACGAATCTCGTTCTCCAATGCAGTACAGTGGACGTGCCATTCCAGGCGATGATGAGACCACAGGTCACGAAGCGGTAGAACACCAGCCTGGGAAACGTTTGATATGGTAGCCTCACGAGCCATGATCGTACGAAAATGTAAAACCCCTGGTTCTCTATCGCGTCAACTGCTGCTAGCCCAGCTCAATGGCAAGGGGGGCGCATGGCGTAACAATGGTGGACAACTTGCTGCGTGCGGAGACGAGACAATTATCCTGTGTAATATTTCCAAAGGTTGGATCTCGATGGCAAACATTGCCATTGACGATAGAAACTGTCTATGAGTAAACGTGAACAGCGCTTCGAAGGCCGCAGGTGTTCCGGGGAAGCCAGACAAACGAGCGGAACAATCTTGTCGTTTAGATTTCTGTACGTACTTGCTGAGCCGAGTAATGGCGTACTTGATCGCATTACCAGCTTGGAAGTCCATTAATGACGTCTTCATACCAATTGAGCCCACCTTCTCTTATTTGCTTGCCTCCGGGACACTAACTGCGGTAGAGCGATGAATATGGCCACTCTATTAGTGATACGTGAGCAGTTTCCCCAGCAATGTGTGCCGAAAATATTTCAGAAACGTGTCGTAAATATCCACCGTCAACTAATGCAGAACTTGAAATGTCCCATAGTTGGTGGGTCCGTTGCAGGTATCCAGAACCAAGGACAGAGGAGACTCACCCGCACGAGTCCCGCAGTGTTCCCGGTATTCATGATGTGATATATTCTTGCAAAGATCAACCTGTCAGTTTCTGTACCTCGAAGTTGAGTACTTCAAGAAGTGAAAAACCACGCCGGGCTGTGGCTCGAGCGTTAACGATCGGCAACAGGGCAATCTGTGTTCGTTTGTACTTTGGAAATTTTAACAACCAACGCAACATCCGAAGTTGATTGAATTTGACCGATGCATGTGTGTGTGCGGGGCACAGAATCAAGGAAATTTCTAACACACCCCTTGCGAATTTGGCAAGTTCTGGAGTGCGGTGCAGAAGCGAGGCGTGTATTTCCCACAGCATGTATTTCCACCATTCAAGTTCAAGTTACCACGCATCATGATACATACGACTTTCAACACACCATGTCCAGTGGATCCTTCAGCAGGGCCCCGTGAATAGAACTGCACGGCGTGCAGCACTTGACTAATTCCCCTTCGAGTGGAATATTCCTGGAATTCTTCACACTCAAACGTGCCGTGTCATCTCTTCTACTATCTCCGTTGTCTTGTACCTATGATAAATCATCTGCTAGCCTCAGATATCCTGCGCAAATGTCCGTATTTTTCAATTTTCCAGCTTGTTGTATCCGTTCTAAAACGAAGCACACATCAGTCGATCAGCGTATGATTAATGACTTGCTCGGAAGGACCTCAACTCAAAACGTCCAAATTGACTCATGTTATCGTTGCCACAGCCTTACGCTCGTTTCCTCGACGGCTTGAAGCCCGCTGGAATATGTTCTCGATCCGAAATGGTGCTCGCATCTCTCAACCATTGAGCAAAATGTAGGATCACAACGAACGCTCACGTGCTCACTACGTTGCGTGCGTAGAAGTTATTGAAATTTCTGCGCTCATGATCAACTGACTTCGTGATGTTTGGATACCCTTACACGACACCATGCTTGTAACACAACAAACATCTAGGCTAGGACAGAGACGACGCCGCGGCCTCCTAGTAGATCACTTGTCTGAAAGAGTAGGGAATGGCACCGTGTTGGTCGCATTACTCTGTTGGGATAAACGACTCAGAGGTGCGTATCAAGGGCGGTGACCCTCAGAGTGGCGGGACGGGAGGTGGGCGGCACACACCATATAACGGGGTTGGGGTTCTACGGCGCCATATCGAACGTGCGCATGGTACACAACGATGCGATAACGAAAACTTAGGTCGCCATGGCGGCCCCTGTGACGGATTTTTTAAAAGGGTATTCGTGGTACTTATTTCATTTATACCCTGCGACGCGCCTAGGGTGGCTCCGAATGCGCTTCATGGCCTGAGGGTTTTACGCGTTTGTATCAAAATTGTAGCATTCCTATCGACGCTATTCGCCCTTCCACACATCTCCATGTATATAGTACACCGGCGGGACAATAAAAACGTGATCTCAATTCACATAACGTACAAGAACTGCGTCTTTCCTGGATCACTCAGAGCAATTAGTATTTGGGAGCAGGGTTGAAGTTCCACAGCTGGTCAGGTCTCGGGAGTTCAAAGATTGCGAGTCTGACCTGTCAATGTGGCGCAATTGGCATCAGCATCAATCTGATTTCATTAAATGGGTTGCCCACCGGGGTACCAGGGTTCGTGCTTCCCACAGTCCAAGCCCTGGTCGGCCACTTGTCGGAGGGTACCTCGATCCTGGAACAATCTGAATGTTAGTCATCGCATTTATCAATGTAAGACAGTACTGACGAATATGAATTGTTTTCATGCCTGCGAATCGCCCATTCCGCCGGAAGTGGCATGATTCCCACCACAACATTGTTTTGGTGATCTTGGCTGAGCCAGTGAGTTCCGTCTTGTTCCAGGGTTAAAACGTAGTTCCCATTTCCAAGCTTGCGGACGGTCCACTAGATGTAACAATACTCGACACATGAGTCCATGAAGTGGGAAAGAAGCAGACGATGGTGTGTATTATACAAGTATTAAAGGTGCTTAACGGGGACGGTGAACTTACAACATTATTCTTGCCTCCAACAATGACGGGGCTGACAGGTCCACCTTCAAGATTCGCACCGACTGGGAAAGGCGGTGGAGCAGCGGGGCCAGCGGGCACGATGAGATATTTGCCATCAGCGAAATCGCTCATTGTTCTGGAGTGTGAGGTTGCGTAGTGACTTTTAGTGTGCAGAAATATGGGTCTCTGTCTGTAAAACGAGGGGTCAGATAGGGATTATATAGTCACTTGCACGGGTTATCCCGGATGAGATCAACTGTCCTGGATTCTCGATAGGAAAGTACAACTTCAGGTACCCACGAATAGATAAATCTAGAAGCATGACAGAAGTCATACCCTGTTACCTGTGCTCTTCGTTGATCCATTGGCCGCTTTGGGGCTAGTTGGTTAATATCGAAGTCACTGATGCCAAAATCATCTTTGGACAGGTGAACCCCCAAGTATAAACGGCAGACACAGTTGGCTTTGACGGGCTATTCGATCTTGTGAATCGGTAATCAGCAATCGGGTTGAAATCTGGTCCAAGAAGACAGCTAACACAAACAATGGTAAATTGAGCTCTCCTGGCACCCTACAAAGTTGGACCCCGGACAATCACTACCTGTGGCGCTGGACCGGCGATGCAGGTTCCACAGCAGGAGCAGTGGTTACTCAGTTGACAGAGGTTAATGTCCGGAAGCCAAACTGATTGACCGCTTGCGCCTTCCCATTTGCGTCATAAGCATCTATCTATTTATCGCTTCAAGTTGCATGACACATGAACTCCGCTAGCCCTGTTCCCGTCTACTTTCTGGTCTCATGCGCAAACTTTTACATACGCACCGTTCCATGACCGATCTCGAAGCGTACCTAAAAACAAAGGTACGTGAACTGATAACAGTCGTTTCAAAGATGGTTTTGGTGCAAGATCAACCTTACACCATGTAGATTACAGATCCGACTCAGGCTCTTCAAAACACACAGATGTACGGTTATGAGCACGAAGCACATTTTTCTATACTGTTTGAAAGCCTTGGATCTAAACTGCAGTCCTGTTTGATGCTTGTCCAAGAGAAAGAACGGCAATTGGGCCTGTTTAATATACCCTCCTGCTTTATCGGTGGCAGCCAGTGGCGTTTGCTCCTCAGCATGGATTTGGACGGTGTAACGTCCACGAACGGTATGACCAAAACTTTTTTACTCACGCATGGGGAACGGTGACAGAGAGATTAGTACAGCTCTGTACAAGAGCTGTCAAATGATATCTACCTCACGCATGGCTCGCAAATTTCCGTCAGTGACATGTTCGGGTAACCTGGACCAACCCACGATTTCGACAATAAAACCAGAGCCCTATGGCGAGAAAAGATCGTGGTCACTCAGCGCCGTGGAAGAAGATCAAAGTATGAGTGCAAAAGGTTAGCGCATATCCTACCAGCCTGGCAGATTGTATAGCGAATTTATATGCTGGTCATGGATTCCAACAGGATAATCTCATACTACTTCGACATTTTTTATGTCCCAAGATGTTAATCGCACTAAACAGAATAACAATCTGCCCCAAGCTGTGGCAGTTCCAAGTCATATTCGGCAACACCGCCGTCAACGGATCCAGATGGTTCGAGATCCATCTGTCTGCCGCAACTCTGTTTCGATGGTCGCCCAGACACATCATATCGATGAGCACAAAGCCGACCCAATCTCATTCGCGAGCTCACTCAACTCATAACAGTTTGGCTGGGTCGCCTTTCACTGACTGGAAACAGATAGTTGTGGGCGGAGTATTTGCGAACCAATTTAGGCTACATAACAGCTTTTAACCTCATGAATCATCTGACGCCTGGCATGCCAGTGGTGAATCAATTCTCCAAATGACATGCGACAGTACATCCACCACCGCCTTTCCTCCCTGCAACCCCCTCACTTCTATTATTAAACGTTCCTCTCCGACAAACTGCGCATCACGCAGCACGATGTCCGACTTCTCTTCGCATGCTTGTTCCACCTCATGCGATACCTTACACCATTTCATCAAAATGTATGGTTATATATCGTGCTCTCACCTTTCAAGTTGTTCAGTACGTTTCAACGTCGGTGATTGGAAGGGACGAGAGAACGAGTTTCTAGGGGCCAGTATGTATGTAATACTCACTGATTCTGAGATAGCGCGGCGACCTGTGTACGTGTTTCATACATAATGAGGAAATTGACGGATCGATCCGAGAGCTACTCGCTCGCTCGCTAAATGGATCGGACGTCTAAGTGCGGTCAACCAATTTGATTCTTAAAACGATCTGTTATTAGCAGTTGCCGACCCTATCAACCCATTAGCAATTATCTTGGTCCCGTTCCTGCTGCGGAAGCTCGCAGGAATGGTATCGATGCTCCAGCGCCATGGGCCACGAATCATCTGATGGTGGTATTTGTCCGAGACCCCAGTGGGAGGGCAATTATACAGAATTGAAACATTGCGGTCGAACGTTTACTTACAGTGCTTGCTGTATATTGTCGGGATTGTTGAATTTTGCTGCTGCCGATTCGCGACACTGGCTTCCAAAGACCACAACCCCTTCTTTCATGAGATGCACATAGGGCACCGGAATAGGAGTAGTTAGGTGAGTTTGAATATGAAACTGGTCGGACTTCACATGTACAGCCCAACTGATCGAGATCCTCGGAGCTCAAGCGCTCAAGGCCCATCAGTGACTCCGATATTAACCAGCTAGCCCTCAACTTGAAAGCGACCAATGGACCAACGGAGGCCACAGGTCACAGGACACGGCTTCCGGAATGAGTTATCTGTTCATGAATAAATTGTACTTTCCTAGGACAATTTATCTCAGCCGGGGTACTATATAATCCCTATATCCACTCGTACAGAGAATCCCATTTCTCTGCACACCAAAGTTACTACAGAATCTCACACTCCAGAACAATGAGCGATCTCGTTAATGATCGATATCTTATCTTGCCTGCTGGCCCCTCTGCTCCACCACCTTTCCCAGTCGGTGCGGATATCGAAGGACCTGTCAGCCCTGTTATTGTTGGTGGTAGTAACAATGTTGTAAGTCCATCATCCTCGTTCAGCATCGAAGACACCTGCATAAAATATGCCATCCCTTGCTTCTTTCCTACTTTGACGGACTCATTTTCTGAATGTTGTTTGTTGTAGTGGACTGTCCGCAGGCTTGAAGATGGGAACTACACTTTAACTTTAGAACAAGGGGGCCCTCGCTGGCTCAGCAAAGGTGTCCATGGCAAAGTTGTGGTGGAAATCATGCCGCTTCCGGGGCAATGGCGCATTTGCAGACGGGAGCACGGTACATACTCGTCAGTCTATATCTCAGTGTTTCTTATTGATGATATACCATGGCTAACATTCAAACTGTTCCAGGATCGAGATACCGGATAACATTCGACCATCCAGAGCTTGGACTGTGCGGGGCACCAACCCTGGGACTGAGGTTGGCAAGCCATTTGGTGAAATCAAATTGACGCTGATGCCGATTACGGCACACTGGCAGGTTGAAATCGCAGCCTTTGAATTCGATCCGTTGCCGGGTCAGCTGTGGCACTTCAAACAAGTTCTCAGGGACTGATAGCTCTGAGTGGTCCTGCGAGGAAAGTGTTGTTTGTGTACGTTACTGGATTGAAGTCAAATTTCGTTGTCCGGGAACCAGTGTATTACATTGAATGGAGGTGTATAAAAGGAACGAAGGTGTGACCTGACGCCAAACTTAGGGTGATTTGATGATCGATTGAATGCTGAGTCAAGCGAAGTTGCGAATTATTTACCAGGACGTCGTAGGTGCTCTCATGCAGATGTACTGCATCCCACCAATTGTCCAGGCGTACGAGCCTCAGGAAAATATGTAAGTTACGTAATGCAATCAAAGTAGTGGATTCATATCCATTGGATGACTTTCCGCAGGGGAAGTTCTGCTGCATTTCAGCCTGCGGAAAGTCATCCATTGTGACAAAAAGATGTATACGGCTAAAACACGTGGCCGCGTGGTGAAGCTTTGAAGAGTCAATCGCACCTGGTTCCATTTCCGGGATTGTGGATCCCGATCGTTACCCACCATGCCCACAAAGCGCTCCGCCGACTTTAGCAGTGAATAGCTCTGATCTCTGAGCCCTTTTCAGTGCTGGACGGTCTGTACCAAGCTGAACCTATCGTCAACAGGTATTTTTAAAACAGTCTCCGTCTTCCTTCCACGTGCCATGTAAGTCTTGCGAGGACCTTGGCCATTGTCTAAGTGTTAGGTCAATCATCAATAGATCATTGTCCCCGTTTTGGAAGCGTCTGTGGAACCCACAATCCACATCTGTGACATCAAAGCGATCAATGGTGGTGAGCAATCGCATTGTCCACCAAAAACAAAAATGGCTTGTCGCCCACAAACTCGAGTATGATAAATAGGCCGTCAGTTGGACACCCAGCCATCCCGCATTCATATCACTCCTGCAGAGTCATATACCTTCTAATCTCAAGGCTGTGCCTACTCGATTGAATTCTACTCAAGTACTAGTACGACATGGTTTTCCTCGCACTCCCCCCCACTCTCGACGCCCCCAAGGAGTTCTGCTTTTGTGGTCGCAAGACGGTCGAATCACACGAGTTCCTTTTCTGCTCCACCGGCTGCGCTCGTCAGGACTCCCTTCGGTCGCTCGGTGACTCCAATTGCCACTATCGCGACGTTGTGCGTCGTGCCTACGTTCAAGCAGGCGCGTCGGGGCTCCAACCCCGTCACATGGCGTCTGCCGTCCGCCCAAGCCCCAGCCACTTCGAGGATCGCCGTTTTAAGGACCTACCCCCTTTGCCCCAACAAAGTAACGCGACCCTCGCGCGCATCGCCCCGTGGACTACCAGTGAAATCAACACGGTAGCGTTCCCTACGTATCCGAGAAAGGGTCCTACCAGGACTGCCACTGCTGGAGCGTCTGTCACTGAAAGACATTATCCATCCAGACGGGAGAAGTTCGTAAACGTACCCCCGCGCGGTCATCTCATACCGGGTCCTGGTGACCACACCCCTCAGCAAGTTTCGCCCAATGCAATTCCCTTCCCAGAACACACACCTCTCGTTCCTCTCAGGTCCGTACCCTCTGCGACCGAAGGCCATAACACCAAGAAATCGCCGGTGGCGGCACTGGTGAATTTCGGCAGGTCCCCGAAGGGCAAGGAAGCCGAGAACACCGAGAGGGCGTTTGGCTCCCCCGTGAACACGGGAAATCCAGCAGGGAGGAAGGAGTTCCGCAGAGGAGGATATTTCTGAAATCAAGTCTTTGTTTCATCGGGACTTGTTGATCTTGAGTCGCAATTCATTGTCTCGCATGTTTTTCTTGCCATGCACGTCTACCACGCTCATTTTAGCCTCTGTATCTCACTATAATGCATTACTTCATGTACTCGCTGCATAACTCACGTTCTTTCTGTACCTCATGCATGCACCACCGATGTATTAGAATAAAGTCCTGCTTATAAGAATGGAATAACTACTAGACTTTTTGTCGGTCATTCTGGCGGAGTACTCTGGCTCGGAGACGTACAGTCAAGAAGATAGGCAAGCATATGGATATGTCGGCACCCCCGGAAACGAGGCGATCACTGTTCGTATCGCGTCGTCCAGTGAGAGATGTTGCACGGAACTCGTTCTTCGTGCTGCGTGGGGAAAACAAACTATGTACACTGGCAACAATGACGGACGTACCTGCGGAGGGTTTCGAGCCCATATTTCCTCCCGCGTCATACTACTTAACTCCTAAGCAGCGCGCGGAATGGAGTCAATACAGACTCGGAGCCAGTAGTGACGGTGACATCAAGATCGCCCAATAGACTGGATCTTTGACATCACAATTACTGACATGGACTGGTGAAAATAACCCACATTTCAACATCCACCTCATGTATCCCCGAGGTTTTTGAGATGTATGTCCAACGCATATGTATCGTGGCAGTCGATGGAAGCTAATGATACATTTATGGAAGTTGGTTCCCGCGGTGTCTTGTTGTCCGTCCATTGACTCTGCACTGTAATTAGTCTTGCACATGCGAAAACAGCTCGATCCTCGAATACCCACCCTTGTTACCAACAATGTCAAGAAGAACCACAGATCTTTCATAGTCCTGGTCGGCGACAAAGGAAGGGACCAGGTGCGTTAGGTCCAATGCGGGAATTTATTTGGCCATTGAACCTGCACGGATCAGATTGTAAACCTCCATTACCTACTCTCGCAAGCTCGAGTATCAGCGCGGCCGTCGGTGCTATGGTGTTACAAGAAAGATCTTGGGTTCACTACGTGAGTGACAGACATACCGCTGTAAAACCCAACCGGTTAACGAACTAAACCAGGCACCGTAAAAAACGAGAAGCCAAAATCAAGCGCGACGTAAAGCGTGGCATTCGAGAACCCAACGAGCAAAATCCATTCGAAATTTTCGTTACCGTCACCGACATCCGGTATACCTACTACAAGGAGTCGCATAAAATTCTCGGGAATACGTATGGGATGTGTGTCTTGCAAGATTTTGAGGCTATCACGCCAAATCTCCTCGCGCGGACGATCGAAACGGTGGAAGGTGGCGGACTTGTAGTATTATTGCTGAAGACCATGACGTCACTTAGGCAACTATACACGATGACCATGGTGAGCGATTCGCTGTGCAGATGGCATGAATCAAACTTAGCCCCCAGGATGTTCACGCCCGCTATCGTACTTCGTCTCACGATTCCGTAGTCGCTCGGTTCAACGAGCGTTTCATCCTGTCCTTGGGATCCTGCGCGGACTGCCTGGTTTTGGATGACGAACTAAACGTACTCCCTATTTCCAAAGGGAAGGATATAAGGCCCATCGAAGAGGGACACGGCAAAACAAAAGTCGACGTGGAGCTCAAGGACCTTCAAGATAGCTTGACCGATACCAAGCCTGTGGGCGACCTCGTCAAGCTCGCAAAAACCATCGACCAAGCACAAGCCCTGCTCACTTTCGTAGAAGCAATTTCCGAAAAGACCCTTGCCTCCACCGTGACGCTGACAGCTGCGCGTGGACGTGGCAAGTCTGCAGCGCTGGGCCTCGCAATCGCAGCTGCACTGGCTCACGGATACTCAAACATCTTCGTGACGAGTCCGAGCCCGGAGAACCTGAAGACGCTATTTGAGTTTGTCTTCAAAGGACTGGACGCTGCGGGATATGAAGAGCATCTCGATTATGATATACTGCAGAGCACAAATCCCGATTTTAACAAGGCCATCGTTAGGGTCAACGTCTTTCGCCAGCATCGTCAAACTATCCAGGTCGGTCACGTCCGCCCACCAAAGCTATCTTGTCCTCACCTTGTCATATAGTACATCCAACCTGAAGATGCACACGTCTTGGGCCAAGCTGAGCTCGTCATTATTGACGAGGCTGCAGCGATTCCTCTTCCGCTTGTACGCAACCTGCTTGGGCCATACCTTGTGTTCATGGCGTCAACAATCAACGGATACGAAGGCACAGGTCGCTCTCTTTCCCTTAAACTCATACAACAACTTCGCGAAACCACTCGGCCCTCCCTCGCCAAAGATGCCACCACAGTGGATTCGTCCATTGCAACCACGTCTGCCTCCAAAAAGTCTATCGCTGTCCACTCCAACGCCCCAAAAATGCGCACCCTGCGCGAAATAAAACTCGAGACACCCATTCGTTATGGTGCCGGAGACAAAATCGAAAAATGGTTGAACAGCCTCTTGTGTCTGGATGCTACCATCTCCTCCAAGTCTACTGTCACTTTTGCTCAAGGATGTCCCCATCCATCCACGTGCGAACTGTACTATGTCTCGAGGGACACACTGTTCAGTTACCACCCTGCCTCGGAGGTGTTTCTTCAGCGGATGATGGCGCTCTACGTTGCTTCGCATTACAAAAACCAACCCAACGACCTGCAGCTCATGTCGGATGCTCCCGCACACCACCTCTTCGTACTTCTTCCGCCTCTGAAAGACGACGAATCCCATCTCCCGGAACCACTTGCGGTGCTTCAGGTTGCACTCGAAGGCGATATTAGTAAAGCTGCAATCATGGAGGGCCTTAGCAGGGGTTTGAGAGCAGGCGGTGATATGATTCCCTGGATTGTTGCGCAGCAGTTCCAGGAGAGCAAGTTTGGCATGTTGAGTGGTGCTCGTATTGTCAGGATCGCAACACACCCAGACTATGCAAATGTGAGTGCTAGCGTCCTTGTATTATCTGGGTCTCCCTCTGCTCCTCTCACCCCTTGACCCTCATTGGTACTGATTTCGCAGCATGGCTTGGAGAAGGGGGAGCCATGACAAGGGTGACGACAACTGTTTCGTGAACGGGACTAATTTTCCTTTGCCTGGTACAGATGGGGTACGGCTCCCGAGCCCTCAAAGCCCTCAATTCGTTTTACAGCGGAGAATATTTCAACGTTTCCGAGAGCAGCCTCTCCGAACCGTCTTATCCCGAGGTCACCTCGATCGATCCTGTACGCCTATCTTCCAAATCCCCGAGATACCACCTGACATGATGCCGGTGCCCTTATGGTCCACTTTCTCCTGTTTGTTCCGAGAAGGATGCGGACCTTCAAACTGATCACCTTACCGTCCGCCCTGCGGATGCGATGCCGCCATTACTCCAACGGCTTTCGGAGAGGAAACCGGAAAGCCTGGACTATCTGGGTGTTTCGTATGGCCTGACACCTCAGCTGCTGAGGTGTGTTGTCCCTTCTGACTTCCAGAACGCGCTGGAAGGGGGATATATAACGCAATAATCATTTTACTAACATCTATTCAAAAATAGGTTCTGGAAGCGAGCGGGCTTCGTACCCCTGTATGTTCGGCAAACGCAATCTGAACTCACGGGTGAACACACATGTTTGATGGTTCGACGCCTGAACAGCTCGGCTGAAACCGATTTTGAGTGGTTGGGCGAGTTTGCAAAGGGTAAGCTGCACATTTCCAAGCGAAGGTATGGAAAATGACTGTCGTGGCGGTAGACTTTAGACGGCGCTTCCTTTCATTACTCTCTTTCAAGTTTAGAGAGTTTGGGAGTGTGACTGCGCTGAGTATCCTCGAGGCTGCCAATGTGGGAATCAAGCAGCGTGGTGAGAGTAATAGTTTATCCAGTTCACGAGGTGTGCATTAGTCCGTTTTCCCGATGCGTTCTTCCCTTATCTCCGCCACCAGTAATCACCTCATCCGAACTTGCGTTCCTCGTGACACCATTTGATCTCAAACGCCTCGACTCGTATGCTAACAACATGGTCGACTACCATGTCATTCTCGATCTATTACCGTGTGTCTCATCCCTCTACTTTGACAAACGGCTGGGGGACGACGTGAATTTGTCCGCTGTGCAAGCATCAATACTTCTCGGCATGGGTCTCCAAAGAAAGTCAATCGAGGAAGTGGAGGTAACGTAATCGTTCAACCATCACCATAATGATGAAATTTGATTGCCGATAACAGAAAGAATTATCGCTCCCCGTTTCCCAAGCACTGGCGCTGTTCAATAAACTCATACGCAAGATCAGCAAGAAGTTGACTGATATTCAAAAAGAAGCCATTGGAGCGGATATCCCCGTTGCACCCTTGTCCAGAGACACAGAGCCACGTGTGCACAATGATGAGGGTAACGAAGGAAGTAACGGAGAGGCGTCGAAGCTATGGCAACTCATCGAAGCCAGTGTTGAAGACGAACTAAACGAAGCGGGTGATGAAGTAACGAGAACCCTACGTGAGAAACAACGTGCGATGATTGAATCGCTTGATCTGAGCAGGTAAGTGCCTCTGGCTGTGATCTCTTTTGTCAGCTATCTCCCCCTTTTCTTCCACCCATCGCCGCTCTAACCCGATTTTAAATGAAGAGACGACACCTTGGCTGCTGTAGTCAGCCATGCTATATATAAATTCTGTTCTTGGCGGGACTTCATGATATCCGGGGCGTTGGCTAACGATATTGTTTCCAATTGCAGGTATGCCATCAGTGATACAGCCGCAGACTGGGGTGCTGCGGAGGCACAGGTTACGAAACTTACCCAAGGGAAAGCAGGAACTACTATGGTGAGTATTAAAAGTGGGCCTGTCTCGGGGCAGAAACGGAAGGCGGAGACCAGTGCGGAGGGTGGGGGAAAGAAACACACGCGGAGGGGGAAGAAATCCAAGCGGTAAATGGTATTGATCCCGTCGATCCAATAGAAAATTTAGTGTGGCCTCTTGGAGATACTGATCTTCCCGGATGGGCCATCGCTACCACTGAAACATACGCACGTGGTGCACCTGCGAGTTGGTTGTGCCACCCAATCAATTTTTACATGCGGGGTGTGACAATCAAGTCACTCGTCGTCGTATTGCCAGCACGTGACTTACGGATCCAAATATTACTATATCAGATACCGTGACCGTCGGGTTTGAACGGGTTGGAATGGAACTGTCATTTTTCAATGTGGTGGAGCAACCCCATGGGTTAAAACAGCCTCGACATTCCAGGAACCCACGGAGCTTTAATGTACCCGGCTGCTGTGGCACTGGGAGTCTCCTGGGGGACATTTGGCAGGAGCGGAGCGTTCTGTTGTGTTTGAAGTTGAATTCACCCTGTGACAGCGTCAAATTGTGTGGTTTCAAATACAAACAATCTACTAAACCTTTGGACGGTTGTCGTGAGCCTCAGTCTGGGCCCTCGGTGAAAGAATTTTACCGAAAGCGGGCGGTCGGACGAGTATAGTTAAGAAGTTGAGATGAACTCGTGGGTTGCTTTACTGGAATGCCTCCATCACGATCTTGATCTGGTCGCGACAACGAACCAAACAATGTTCACTAGGTGCGGGCGCCGGGTTCAACTAATATACTACATGAATTGGCGCGGCTCGTGCCGCCTCAAGCCAACGGTGCTATGGTGATCGGACGTATCACTGACAGGGCATACCACTGGCAGGGGTACATTAGGTGAGTCCAACAGGTCAGGTGGTTTTTTTTTTCGTCTGCCGTAACATCGATGTGGTCCCTGGATTGCGAGCGCTTGCGCGGGAGATGGAGCTTGATGCTGCATTTGGGTCTTTGTGAACCTGTGCTTGTTCACTGACTGCATATATATATATATCACGGGCTTATCGTCTCCCAGGGTCGAAATCTCGCTTCCATCAGGTGCTTTGCCAGCGTTCAGCCTCTTCGTCGTCCTAGGCTATTCCTTATGGCGCCTCGTTTCATCGCCAATCTCATTCCCAGGAGGGAGGAAAACGTTGGTAAAACTGGCGCTTTTGCGGCCCTTGCGACGCTTAGGCCCATTCAGTGGGCTCACTTTTGGGTTGGGTGCGTCAGGTTATTTCGTCTGCAGTGCGGGCATGCTGACGCATGCTTGAATCAGCTGGCTCGCATGGACTTGCGACGCTCTCGATTTTTTCACTGTATCCTTGACGATTCCATTGCTCTCCAAGCAATTCGGTGTGGTGCCGGCAAAGATTGTAAGATTCCGTTTTTAGCTTCATTTTACTGGTTTCAAGGCTGAGGACCTACATAGACAACCGCTATCACACTCACCTTACTCTTCAGATCAGCTGGCGCTGTGAGCTCGGATCTCGTGCTTTCGGGTTTTCAACTGATCCCACTCCAGGTCATATTTGGTATCTTATCTGACCGTTTTGGTCGCAAATGGCCTCTAGTCTTTAACCTCATACTGTGTTGCGTGTTCTCCCTTTCGACTGGTTTCGTCAAAACGTACTCTCAATTTCTCGGTGTTCGTTCCCTCTTTGGCATCGCCATGGGTGGTATTTGGGGACTTGCTGCCTCTTCGGCGCTGGAAAACCTTCCTGTCGAAGCTCGTGGTCTTGCTAGTGGTGTTCTCCAGCAAGGTTATGCGTGCGGTTATCTTATTGCGGCAGTCATCAACCTCACCGTCGTGGCACATTCACCCTACACCTGGCGTACACTATTCTGGTTCGGTTCTGGTGTCACGTTCTTCGCCGCCATGCTTCGTGCCTGCTTGCCCGAATCGGAGGTATTCTTGCGAGCCAAGGCTATCGAGAGAGAGAAGGGGGCGACCACTAGGCAGAAGACCAAGATCTTCTTGCACGAAACCAAAGAGATGCTCAAGAGTCACTGGAAATTATGTATTTATGCTGTCCTGCTGATGACTGGTAAGACAGATCAACTGGCTCAAGTGGCCCGCGTGAGAAATTGATCATTTTCTGGTGCAGGATTCAACTTTTTGTCTCATGGTTCGCAGGTACAGGAACCCCTTCTTTCGAGAGGGTTGCTTGGGTCACTCACGTAGTACGCGCTTGTGATTGCAGGACCTATACCCCACCTATCTCCAAACGACCAAAGGGTTCACCAGCCATGACGCAACAATCGCTACTATTATCGGAAACTGTGTACGTAACATTTTCTCACATTCCATGCCACCCCCTGCTGATTAGAATAATAGGGAGCCATCGCGTGAGTTGTGCAGTCTCTCATAAGTGGATCTCACCCTCAATGATGGCGCATTCGTTTGGCCCGTTGCAGTGGGGGCACAGTTGCCGGTTACGTGAGCCAATATATTGGGCGCCGACTTACAATCATGTTAGTGCGCTGTTGTCTTGTATTCGTATTCCTGTTAACTCATAGTCTCATTCAGTCTCGCCGTATTGCTCGTCGGTGGTTAGTTTTTCCTCTTCCGCGTCTCGTAGCGGACTGATTTCTAACCGACGTGTTATCACTATGAAGTCTTTATACCCTTGTGGATTCTCCCACATAGCTTCAGCTCTCTCTCTGCGGGCGCATTCTTTGTCCAATTCGGTGTTCAGGGCGCATGGGGTGTTGTACGTCCCTATTATTGTTTTCTCATTTGTATGAAAGACCTATCTGGACATGCCACCCTTAGATTCCCATTCAGCTCGCAGAATTGTCGCCTCCTGCCTTTAGGGCAACATTCCCTGGTGTAGCTTATCAGCTGGGTAACGTGAGTCGCCCTCGTTTGTAGGGGAGCATATAGTTGACCGCCTCTGATCCTCCAGATGGTATCTTCTGCCTCCGCTCAGATTGAAGCGAGTACGTGTTGCCTCGAGTTTATTTACGGATCTGAGTCACGAACTAATATATTATCTGGTCCAGCTGCTGGGAGCCACCTGAGAACAAATCTCTTCGTCAATGGCAAGCTCAAAAACGTTCCTGATTATGCGACAGTCCAAGGCATCTTCATTGGTACAATTGCTGCATATGTCGCTTTGGTGACGATCTTTGGGCCCGAGTGCGCTGTCTGCTTCCTCTCGCTCGTCCACATGCTGATCACGAGATCGTGTTCCGCCCTTGTTCACAGACACCATTCGTCCAACTTTGAGAAACACAAGACCGCATTTGAAGAAGGGGCTGGACAGGACGATGCGATCATGGAAAGTGATTCTATACGTGAGGAGGACGAAAAGGTCTTGGAAGCATGAATGTTTGTTAATGACGGATGACTTGGGATGACACACTTGACGAACCCTGATGTATTATCATAGCGACTTTTTCTTATGACATTTCGGCTAATCCACGATTTTCACTCTTACGACTCGCACAATGGACTGTGGTCCTTTCATACCATGGTGTTGTAAACGCGACAACGTGACCCATGATCAGACGAAAGAGCCCGGGCCGGTAAAATTTCCGGTCCGAATAGAGTTGGACGAACCAGGTTGCGGCAGCCTGGTGTCATAGGTCGACCCGGGCTGTCGAGCGTTTGTCAGGCGGCCCTCTCCTAAGATTAGGGCCGGGCTCCACTCCAGGATATATACAGGACACTCAGGGGCGAGTAAGCAGCGGTTTCGAGCCCGCGAAAGCCGTCATCAGGCTACCGCTACCCCAACCGCCGCCCTTCCAGGGCTGTGTAGGGAACTCCCAGCCGCGACCACTGGAGGAGTAAAATCCAAGCGCACAGCGGCGCTGGTGACCTCGGATGGGGCTGGTTGCTGCGAGGGGAACTTATGCCAGCAGGAATGCTCCCACGGACCAACTGGGCAGAACCGGACTAGTACGCGTCTCGTCGTTCCCATGCAGTACCGCGTACCACCCATGCGGCTCCTGTCCCTCACCAAGCACGAGGCATTCGATGAACGACACAGATAGCGCAATACGATCAGACATCTGGGAGAGGAAAGCTTGGCCAGGAGAAGTTAGCCGAACTTGTTGTGTAGTGGTACACGGATCTCAGCAAAGTCGGCAACTTTGTAGTGCCGGCCGGTGGGTCGTCGAAGTTATGATACGACATGAACGACATTGTAGGCTGCGCATGAACATTACAAGAATGTTAGATAAGGCTACGTGAAGTTCAGCGGGGCTATCGTTATCTCATGGGCCGGAACTCATCCGTTTACTGAGATGGATATCATACAAACTCTTTGATGACTCGTCTTCATCTTCCTGGTGATCAAGGGTGGTCGGGCGACCTACAAATATTGTGCCGCCACGCCGACACTGAGTTCCTGACGCCTGTTCCAGAGTCGGACCAAACCAGGGAGTGTGAAAGGATCGAGCAAGTTACTTGCTTGTGCGTGTAGGCTGGGCACTCATACCTATAATGCTTCAACATCATCGGATTTGAAATATGTACCATGCATGAGATACAGGATGCTTGCCACGAATCGGATCTTCGTCGATCGCGTCGACTCGAATGGGGGCTCATGAGCGCTACATTCGTCATCGTTCACATTCCAGATGCTCTGTCCACTTGAAACTCAAAATTCGGCGCAATCCCAACTTGGCGTACCAGAGACTGCATCCATTCAAGTTGGGTCGATTGCGTTCTCTCCACAGACCGGGCCTCGCCGTTGAATGACATTGCAGGGGAAGAAGGAGCCTATAGTCAGTTGTGTTTGAGCAGTCACAAATACCACTTACTCTCCATGGAAACGAGTATTCCGTGGCCCAGACTGTGTTACCAGAACTACAGATCGGCGGCATGTCGTTCGTGCTCGATCATTGTGCGCGAGTCGCATCCTTTGCATCGCCTGCTAATTCCGATAAAATTTTTATGAGGGTTCTATCTCTGAATCGCTATCCCTATCTTCGTGTTGGCGGTTTGTTGGCGTTTCGTGAGTCGTGACTTGATCCGCATCCTAGTTCGCCCGATTGTAGGCGGTTGTCGGATCCTCAGTCAGTCTACGCGTATTCGATGTATTATTGACCATAATTTGTCCTCCGGGTCGTAGTATGAGGTGTGGTCTCGAATGTGGTAGTTATCCTACAGTTGGGGCCTATGACAACGTGGTTCTCTGGTGGCAGTGCTGTCATGGTTCAAGGGCTGAAGGCTCTGCGTTGGCTCCCAACGCCCAGTAGGAAATTCTGATATCCTGCCACGTCTTACTGTAATGTTTCGTCAGTCCGTTTATTGTCCTCACATGACACGGTGTCTGAGTGCGTGGCAAGGCGGAGCTCTGGTGGTCTGCTAATTGTAGACTCACTGCAATGGTACTTGCTTCTGAACGGAATTGACGCACTGACAGGCGCGTACACTTCATCTTCTGTCAAAAGTCAGTGTATTGAAGCCTGGCATGCCCAATGTCTCATCTTCAGTCCCTCCGCCTCAAGGACAGCCAAAAAAAACGTCGGAGAAGAAGTAGCTGCTACTAGTAGATAAAAGTGGCTTATCGATCATCTCTCCATGGCCGAGAACCCGAATCTGGTCGCGTTGTCGTACGTCAAAGTTGTGGTTTCACCTTCGGGCGCTCCCGGAATGGTGTACGTGTGTCGTCAGATGATGAACTGGTTGGTGCCAAATGTTTACCGAGAAGACTATAGTACCCGACTGTCGGACGGACGCTAGCTTGATGAGTGAAATGAACGATACGATGGAGGGTATTGCTCTACGATATTTGGTGAGTCAGTACATGTACATTGGCATGATGATCAGTCTCAAAGCAGTATTCGGGCATCAACCACTTCCAAGTCCCCACGCTTAGCTCGTTCCATCCCGTATACCAAATAATCTAGCACCCAGCGGCGCCGAATGTTCCCGGTCTGCATGGATGGCGCAGCGGCTATATTTAGGGCATTCCAGGATTATGGAGATAGAATTCCTCGTGTATATGCCCAACTCTCATTTGGGTTGATACGCCCGTCAACCAGGGTTTGCCAATCGCGGGGTTCTAGGATACAAACGTAAGTTACATTTGGAACTCACAGCTTTTTGGAATCCCCATAAAAGCTATCCGGCGTGCTTCTCACTCCCTCCCGAAGCACTATGTCGCGCTTCTTACAGAACCTCCTTCCAGAGAGGGAAAAGGGTACCTCAGCATCTGGTCTTGTCTCGGGGTTCAAACAACTCACCTTACTTCAGTCTGCCCAGTTCGTGACGGGGTGAGAGCTCTCACGCTTGCGATTGTCTTCGTGTCATTCGTTTAGATTAATCTTGGTACTAGTTGGCTTGCTTGGACTTGTGATGCATTCGATTTCTTTAGCGTGGCGCTCAGTCTGTCAAACCTTGCCGCGCAGTTTCATAGGACGACGGAAGATATCGTGCGTGCCTTAAGATTCCTAGGCACCTGATACTCCACTGATCATCTACCCAGACAACTGCAATCACCCTCACGCTTCTGTTTAGATCAGTCGGTGCGGTAGGTTTCAGAGGTATTTTTTTAACGCTCCTCGCTTTTGACACTGCTCCAGACCTTCTTTGGTGTCGTGTCGGATCGTTACGGACGCAGATGGCCCCTTACCATCAACTTGCTATTATGCTGCTCTTGCTCTCTGGGGACCAGTTTCGTGCAAACATACCATCAGTTTTTGGCCGTCCGATCGCTCTTCGGTGTCATGATGGGAGGTATTTGGGGCCTTGCAGCGTCTACAGCTCTCGAAAATCTTCCCGTTGAGCTTCGTGGTCTCGGAAGTGGCATCGTCCAGCAGGGATATGCCGCCGGTTATCTGCTCGCGGCTGTTGTTAATCTCACTCTCGTCCCACACAACCCGCACAAGTGGCGTGCGATGTTTTGGGTTGGTTCCTCCTTGCTCTTTACTTCCGCCATCTTGCGTTCCCTCCTCCCCGAATCTAAGGTATTCTTACGCGCAAAGGATATAGAGAGAGAAAAGAAGACGGACTCTTCGAGAAAAACCCAGATCTTTATGAAGGAAATGAAACAAATGCTCAAACACCATTGGGTGTTGTGTATTTACGCTATCCTGCTCATGGCTGGTGCGCTGTTTGACACAGAATTCTCCGTTGATGGGAAGTTGTCTTATCCGCTGTGATCGTAGGATTCAACTTTTTGTCTCATGGATCACAGGTGAGAACTTTCACGATATATATGCTTTGGAGGCCACGTTGCTGATCGGAACTGACCGGTACGCTTTATGTAGGATTTATACCCGACCTATCTGCAGAAAGCGAAAGGCTTCACTGCACACGACGCGACTATAGCCACTATCATTGGAAGCTGTGTACGTTGTCTCCCCCGCCGACTTTCTCGCATGGGGTAATCGGCCTCGTTTTTGATCCGTAGGGTGCGATTGTGTGAGTATTTTAGGTCGGGTGTGGTCCCATCAAGTTTGACTTACCGCAACGTTTTTTGTTTTGGAATTTAAAGGGGCGGTGCCATTGCTGGTAGCACGAGTCAATACCTGGGACGCCGCCTGACTATAGTGTGCGTTTTATCATTCTGTCGGAATTTGTATTCGTAGCTAATTAATCATCCAGCATCTTTGTTGTGCTCGTCGGCGGTAAGTGTAATGACAAGCGTTGTCTCTGCTGTCACTTAGCCACGACCTGAACCAACAGCATTCGTTCCGCTCTGGATTCTTCCCAGCACCTTCACATCCCTTGCTGCTGGTGCATTTTGCATTCAGTTTGGAGTCCAGGGGGCATGGGGTGTCGTGCGCATTATTTGTATCTCGTAATCGCATTCACGCTCATGCTGAGGGCCAGATTCCTATCCAATTGGCGGAGATGTCACCTCCTGCATTTAGGGCGACATTCCCTGGTGTCGCTTACCAACTTGGTAACGTAGGTACTATAAAGATATGCCGAAATGATGCATACCGCTGATGACGACCCATGCACCATGGACCTACAGATGATCTCTGCCGCTTCCGCCCAAATCGAAGCCAGTGCGTACCCGTTGCTGTATGTTTCTTTTCTCGCTCAGTGGGATTCTACTCGTAGTTGGCGGAAAAAATTTCCAAAAGTCTGTGATGGTGAATGGGAAATTAACCACCGTGCCCGGATATGCAGAGGTACAAGGCATCTTTATTGGAGTCATCGCTGCATTCGTGATCCTCATCACGATCGTTGGACCCGAGTACGTTTGGCATCTGTCCACTTCTTGGTCGCCTCGCTGAGTTAATGTCATTAGGAAACACGCTGCCCACTTCGAAGACCACAAGGCGGCCTTCGAAGAAGGTGCTGGAGATGACGATGCCGTGATGAATGACGATGAAAATGGCAGGGAATCGGTCAACGAGCTGGGTCGCAGAAGTGTGTGATTGCAGCACGCGAATGGGCTGTGTGACAATCTCATGCCTCGATGGCATGAATTTCCAACAATGTGACGACTGTGAACGAACGTCCATAGCTTTTGAAAACTCAACTTTAAAGGCGTACGCGGGTCTTGTACGTCGTCGTCGAAACCAATTGAATTGTTTGGATGTTGCTTCTGTGTAATACTTTGAACTTCTGGGGCCGCACGTGTGCTGTGATGTTGACGGTTATTCTTGAGAGAGGTTCCAGCCAGTCTACTAGCACCACGGATGGAACAATAATTAGGGCTGGCCCAAATGTGGTCGAAGCGAGACTAAACTTCAAATAAAACACCGGTTTCTCATTTGGTATAGCATTTAGGTTGGTACGAAATATTGTTCCATCCGTGGTGTAGACTACGTACATTCGCTACATTTCCTTTTTCGGTACCGCGCGACCTCGCCATCGCGCTCTTCCCTCCAGTCTCGTATACATTCGACTGGAGCCCTTTATTTAGTCGGTCGCCTTCCGGTCGTTCCAACAATTCTGTGTAGATTAAAGGTCAAAATACAAATGATCCACCTTCCTCTGGAATTGATCTTGCCGGAGAACTGTACACTGGCAACTTGGGCCCCATGCAGTGCACACTCCTTATGAATCTGGTCGCGTTACAAACCTTAAAAACGACTTCAGGGCTATTCGCCAATGGCTACCAAAATTCGAGGAGACAGCCAGCTTGGCCCGTATAAAGTTACTCTTCGGTTGAAGGGGAACTGTTAACCCCTCTCAGTCTACAAAGTAAAGCCTATCAATCGCTCGCCTTCGGCTCCCCCTCCTGACCCCTAGTATGCGGCATCCACGGTCTGGACGTTGTATGGGTATCAAATTATCACGATCTCCTTTTCGGGCAGCCCCTGAAACAACTCTTTCGTCTCAATAGTCCAATAAAAACACCCAATTCGAACATAACATCCATCATCCACTGGGGACAGAGCCAGACCACAAACATTCCACTTCTCCGCCCACTTCACCACGTTAATTGGCAGGCAAAGCACCTGGCCGCGCATGTCGTCCTTGGTATCAAAGTGAACGGACCACTGCCACCCAGCACGCTCGGGAGGCTCCATAAGCGTTTCTTCAGATTCGGACTTCTCCAAGCGCTCAATCAGAAGCGCCTGTTCAAAAAAGTGATGTACTGTTCCAGATAGCTTGACGGTCACAAGTGGCCCTTTAAGGGTGACAGACCCGGTTAGAACTTGTCCCGTCTCGTCCCCACCAAGTGGCGTAGTCTCCGCGGAAATGAGAGACGAGAGCAGGATGTCATCCGGGTCGGTGATCCATTGTGCCATATTCACCCGCCCATCGATGGCAGCCCACGACCAGGACGGAGCGCGATACACAGAGGGTCGGGTCCCAGGCCCCGTGAGGTTCCAGACCAGGCTCCGTGGCAGCTCGCATCTCCATAGCCCAGCTAGGTAATTGGTGTCTTGGCCAAGCTCTGCAAGCTGCTCTTTCATGTGCTTCGCCACACCAGAGATCGCCACCAACTTGTCGCTTGGGAAACTCAGCTCGCACTCGGTATATTGCATCAAGATGCCATACCAGTCGGTAAACAACTGGCGCACCGGATCCTCGACAACGCAGCGGTCGGGCGAGTCCAACAGGTGCTTCCAGGGCACTCTGGGTCCTGAGGGTCTGGGCGGCAATTCGTCCCCTTTGTCCTCTTGGTAAAGGACATCAACGCTCCTCGGATGCAGCTCGCAGCAGTTGGCCTCGGTACACTCCCAGAACACCTGCTTGCTCCCAAAGTGCAGCACCCGCGGCGCCAGGAGGCGCTCCTGAATCGTCCACCCGCGCTCCTGGAGCGGATCTCGGTTGAAACTCAGTCTCCACACCCAGCCTTTCTCGAGCTCGAAGCAGTACGGCTGCGGTTTGTCTGGCCCCTCTATGCAGAGCTGGATGACAGTGGCCTGCACGTGAGCCGGATCGCGCGAGAAGAAACAGCCGCCGTCGCTGTTGTGTGCGCCTAGCGCCGCAACATTGAGCAGGCCGTTCCTATAGATGTTACACACGACCGAGGATTCGGAGCGCCAGTCATCCGACGAGTCCTGGAAGATGCAGAAGCGATCAATCCACAAGTAGTTGATTCCGAGGCGCTCGATGACGGAGAACGCGTCGCGGAACGTCTTCGGGAGAATGTGCACCGGTTGCTCTGTGAAAAGAATGTCCGCCGTCGTCCGAGTGAGCTTCAGGCCCTTATCCCCAGATTGGTCTCCCCAACAGTGGCTCAGGGTGATGTAGCGGGAGCCGGGCCTGACGTCGTAGCTTTGCACAAGGCGGAATGTCTTTTCCGGGCCAGTGCTATCCAGTTCCAGAAGTCTGTTGGGGACAAAGGTCGGATCCGGCCGCCCGTTGCAGGCCTGGTGTTGCTCAGTACACCTGGTGAGCCACCCCTGAATCAGGCTCCAGGTGGTCTCGTCTTTGGTGGATGCCGATATACGGGAGTTGAGGTCCTCGTCGTCGGCTTCTCCAAGTCAACACTCCTTAAACTATGATAGAGAGGTACTTGGGAGACATACCTACAGAGGGGATCAGTGAGAATCCGCCTTCGAAGTTGTTGACATACATATACATCATGGCCTCGTTTACTTGAAGCCGGACAGAAAATAGGGAATAGTAGCCGTGTTGCTCGATCTTCGGGTTACGCAGCCCCCTACAGTCAAACCTATTGCACATGACACAGCCGTCCTTAACAGCCTGCAGGAAGGATTCCTCGGTGACGTGGTGGCCGAACATACATTTCTGCGGCTCGAGGTCCTCCAAAGGGACTGCAATGCTGTTAGATGTCGAAATCCAAGCCGTCTGAGGGTTTAACATTCCTGTTTCTGCCTCTTCTCGACTCTCAGCGCCATCTGCCTCATCGCGGCTCCATTCCTCCAAGCTGCAGACCCGCTTGGTCTTTGAGGGGTCCCAGATGTCCTCCAGGCCGTTGCGACATATTTTGCACAACATTGAAGAAGACGTATTCGAGATTCGTAGGTCTATGGGAAGAACGGCTCCAAAGTTCCCTTTGGCAAGATAAGACGAACGAGAAAGAGGATGAATGCCTGATGGCGAAATGCGTCCACTTATGGCAGATTACATAAGCACGTAGTATTTCCTCGATACTAACTCAGCTTAGGCTAGGCGTTGAGACGAGCCCCAACTGAACTTAACTCGTACACCACTCAACAAAGGTGATATAAAAGACCGTGTGGGGCCTCTGTTGCCCTTCACCGAATGATACACCGTCAAAACTCTCCCCCAACTTACAAGTGAGTCCTTCTCCTACTAGTTCCTTTATCTATGGACTATTTCTCGGTGCAGACAGGTGCTTTAACTGGTGAACTGCTGTTTTGGTTTGTCTCTTTCCTTTATAATTGACGGCCTTGATGTCAGGCCTGCGTTTTTTAGGTTCGTCTCGTTTTTTGCCTTTCTCTTTTCGTATAACTAATGGCCTCTACTAATGGCGTAGGCCCTAGACTCGTAGACCTGTCGTGTAGGTTCGTCTCGTTTCTTTCTTTCCTCCTTTCGCGCAACTGACGGCCTTGATGCGTCTTTGACAACTTGATACGACTAGCTGGACTGCCGGACAAGCTCGCGACCTTCAAGTGGCGTCTACTGAGGATACGCAGACATTCGATTAGTCCTCGTTCGATCGTATCTCGTTTTCTCTCGCACACTAGTACTGGTAATCTCATTGTGTACTATCCCTTTTCCTCACTCTTCACTTGCATTACATAACTTTGTATGCTGAATCGACAATGAATAGTCTTCCCATTGCTAAGAATATGACACGAAAATGATTTCGACGAGACAATGTAACAAAGAATGTTATAGAACAATGAATCATCCCGGCCGACCATCACGCGAAACCGGTACACACCACAATACTTCCGTCAATACGGACCAACTGTCATCTCTTGACCCTGGTGGCATGCCTCAATCTGCCTGAGGGAGAAGGCCAGAAACGAGCACCACCATCAAAGCGGGGGTCAAACTCAGTGAAAGGGTCGCAGTGAAAATGAATCAAAGAAGACATTAGAATAGTTGAAGGTGTTGGAGAGGGTTGTTTGCGTGACTTACTTGAAGAGTTCTTGATAACGGCTGCCTTCATGGCGGGATTTTCATTGATTCGCCTAGGACCCGTCCAGAAGCTTCCATCAAGTGGTGAATTCCCGTTTTGGATGGGTTTCGTGGTGATTTCTTGTTGGGAAGCAACTAGAAAGGAAACTTTAAGCTCATTCAGAGGACGTTTACACCTGCAAGGTCCACGTACATAGTGAAATCTGGTGTAGCGAATGAGAAATATCAGTGGCCACTGATAATCCCGAACAGCCCAAGGCCGAACGACTATCTTGGCAATATGTGGCCACGTCCATCGAACCTGGACTTGTTCAGCTGCATATCGCATTCTGAGCCCTGACTGCCCTTGGTTCAACACACCGCAGAGATTAGTTCAACATGGGAAACCTCGGAAAGTAGGGATACAAGAGAATGACCCCAAGAAAAACGTGCCTTATCTTCCCAAACACATTATGCTTCTGATGAACGACCTCAAATTCAAGACTCCAAGCCCGGGCGCAGCGTCCTGGGGAGTCACGGATCCTGAAACCATGCTGCCCGCCAGTACTCTTGCAACCTGGGCGACCGTGTCAAATTTTCCCGAGCTGCTTCTGGCTTGGTAACCGCGGCAGCGGCGGCCCACGAATGAAAGGCTGTTTGTCTGGTTTCTAGCCGAGCCAGTGCTTTGACTTTCGCCACGCCACGCATGCACCGCTTAGCCCCCAACCACCTCCTCGGATTGCAGGTACAGGAAGAGTGCGGCCCATCGACTAGCATGCAGTGTTGCCTCTTTGCGTTCAAGCAGGTCGCGAGCCCCCTGGCTCGTAACTGGCGAGCCGTCGTGGACAGTGCGTCGGACTGTCACCGTCTACAATGTGCGGACGAGTTCGCACCATTGTTTTCCATTCTTGTCAGGATGCCCATCCCGTAACGTTCCACAGTTATAATCATTAAACGCTTTGGTTTGCTTTGCTCCGACACGCGCTTGGTCCACAATGGCGCACCCACAGGAACCTATATTGGGTATAAATCGTTGGCGAACAATCTGTTCTGTCCAACCCTCACAAGACCACCACGTCTCCACCATCGAGCTGGGCTCAACCTCTCTTCCACCCTTCCCACCTTCCTTATCGTCTCAGACATGAATGATGTCAACCCTAGCAATGTCATGCTCCGGACACAAGGCGCTGGTTCTAACCAGGTGGATCTTCACGTGTCCACCGAGTGTTCTTGTTCTGACGCGTTCTGATAGTACTACAATTGCATTCTCAATCCTCCCGTCCATCCCGCAATGTTGCACGCGTCGATGCCACCACATTACACGCTGCCGGACCAGCGCCGTATTGAGCGTGTACCGCGTCCATCACACCTCAGTCCACGTTGGGAAAGCACGCGCCCCGTCACCTTCAGTACCAATGGTTTCCCTGGTAGCCGTGTAAGCAATATCTACAAGGGAACTGTCACCGTCGACGCGCCGAATGACCTTGTTTTTGAGGATCTCAGGTTCAGGACTATCGTGATTAATCTTGAGGTGTGGACAAGTGGTTTCGCTACTGTGCTCGTCGTCCTGAAAACAACATAATAGTGGCCAGGCTATGATTCTAGGCGTGCAAGGATCGATGTATGTCCGGATGGAAAGCCTCTGACACGTCAAGAACTCGCTAGGGAAATTTGTGGTTTGTTGATCCACTTTCATCGATCTATTTCTGTGAGTATTTATTCGCAACTATCACTCTTTATTCCTAACGAGAACATTTCGAATCAGAAATACCCCATTGCCCCCGGTTGGGAAAAATGGGCACTGACCGCTGGCCCGGAAGGTATTCGTGTTTCTGATGTGGTCCTTTTCTCCCTGCATTACTACCGGAATGTTTGGGTCCCCGAATTCTACGTGATCGAATGATCGCTTTCCTTCGCTTGTCTCTTAGTTTTGTTTCCTTGCCGCTCTGTTTTGCCTTTTCATTCTTTGCATAGCACTCTTACATTCATTTTTATTTATTTTCCGTGTCGCTTTTAGAATGCCTCGCGATTGGCTAGGGTACGAAAAAGTGCAGGCCTGTCCCGAAAAGGGCCGGTCCGCCCGTGTGGTCCGAGGGAGGACTTGGTCGTTAGTACCACCAGATAAGAAGCCTCCTTATCTCGTCGCTTATCCTTCGCGTCCGTCGCCTCTGCAGTTCTGTCCTGCATGCCTGCCACCGATTGATGTCAGCCCAGTGAGCCCACTCCTTAGTCGTATGCTTAGTGGGGTTCCCTACACGGTCTTGGAAGGATGGTGGTTGGGGTAGCGGTAGCCTCCTGATGAGAGCTTTCGCAGGCTCGAAACCGCGCCTTCCAGCCCACTCCCTACTAGTACCTACTCGTACTGTACACCAATGCCTACGGCTTGGTGGTCCGACCCTAATCCTCGGAGAGGGGTGCCCGACCGACGAGCAAACCAGACTGATGGTCCGAGAGCCCCCCCCTCGTACACAGACTTACAACTGGGGCCCTATGGACCCCAGTGCCCCCCTATCAATGCTCCAAGTTGTACTTCTAACCCTGACGTGATTTGAAATTCATCTTTACACGACCACGCACTTGTTCTCGACTGTTGCTTTCCTCGAATTTTCGCCCTCATCCCATCGTATGGTAGACTGCTTGACCCATGGCTCCGCTAGATCTGTACAATGTACCATACATTATTAATGTAGAAGTAGTGACAACCATCCCGTCTACACCCCACATAGATACACATTACCAATATGTAGCTTCAGTTACTATAAACCCGGCAAAACTAACGGGAATGACGAGATAGCCATGAGGAAATGGTGACGCCGTTTATTGAGTGGCAATACGTTGCGGCTGATGTTCGGTTGCCTTTGGGAGCGTCAATGTCAACACGCCATCCTCCATCTTCACCTCCACATCTTCAGGCTACCACTTTCGTCAGTATGGAGGCTCTGAATCACCCACGGGTTATCCAGAGGACTAGAGGTAACTTACCTTGGTGCAAGCTGGAGGGTCTTGGAGAACCTGCCGTAGCGACGCTCACGAACAGCATGCCCACCTTCTTCATGAGAGCAGGTGGTAGACTCGTCAGATACCGTCAAGTAGTTGTGGTAGAGGTCGATAGTAACATCATCCTCTACTTTAGATCAACCCGGGCAACCCGAATGTCGCCGTCACGATATTAGAATCTTTGGATTCGTGCAGGTCCAGTCTGCAGAAAGTAGATCTATGAATGAAGGAGCGAATGTAAATGAATGAATGAATGAACTCTGGACGAAAATAATTCGAGCCGCTTGCTCCACCACGTTTACCGACCTCTGATGAGGAAGCGGACGACCAGAAACATGGTTGAACACGTCGTCAAAGAGATTAAATCCAGAAAAAGGTTCGTAGTGGAATCGAATCAAGGAGGACATGCAAGCCCTCTGATGAGAGACCTTTCGCCGGTCGAAAGCCCGAGTTCAAATTTTGATTACATAATTGTCCTTAAGTCGTGCCTCGCACAGCCACACATCCAAGTCAGCTCCCTATCCGAGCTCAGTCGCTTGCTGAATTACCAGATCCTGACATACAAATGTCCCGGAAGCGTCTTTCCGACCGCACTCACCCATATGCAAGACCGAAGCAAACACCTGAGTTGTACTTGGATGACGACTCGTTTGGCATTGAACTGCCATCGAAATCGAGTACTGCAGGAAAATCGTTCTCCCCAAGGTCCGTGCAAATACTAAATTTCTAATAGTTTGGTTTACTACATTTCGTTCTAGAATGAACTTATATGAGCGGACAGATACTAATATGTTGACGCTAACGCTTGCGCTACCCGGCTTGAAACGCGAGAATATCACTATCAGCCTCTTGCATGATAATTTGACTATTTCGGGCGAATATGTGGACCAGCACCCCCAAGGGGAGGGGATGTATACCACTCGTGAGATCCCATATGGGAGATTCTCTCGAGTGTTGACAGTCCCTCTTGGAACAGACGTATGTCGTCCATGACTCCACTGCACATAATCTGATATGAAGTCTCAATGTAGCCCAAGGATTTCAAGGCTCGTATGGAAGATGGACTTCTGACTCTGACATTTCCAAGGGATCCACCCGAGCAAGAACCTCACCGTATACCCATCGAGTAGAGGTATAGTTGTTGCATACTTCCTACACTATGATGACTGACCTTGGACAAGGAAGTTCCATGTTTATTTACTCCGAGACGGACTGCTACAGAGATCTGAATTCCGATATGATGATTGCAACATTTATGTTGCCTGGAGTAAATCCGAAGGACGTCACTATCGTCCTCTCGAGCACCAACATGACTCTCGCGGGCGAATTTGTGGACCAGCCACCTCAAGGGAAGAGAGTGTATGTCACTCGTGGCCTGACGCTTGTGAAATTAGTTCGAGTGTTGCCAATTCGCACCGGACTGTGGGTAAGTCAAGTGACTCCAACAGCTTCGAAAATGATATCAAACAAGTTGCAACGGACTTCAAACACCGTGAGAGGTTGTTGAGTTTTCCTATGGGGTCCAGCCAGTTTCGGGTGAGTCGGAAACAGAGCGCCTGGATTCCGACACATGACTCGTAGATAGGGTTTTGTCCGTTTCAGAGTTGCCCTGTGGCGTGGCGCAAGGTCTTTGCTGCCTTGGCCTGGAAAACATGGAAAAGGTCTTTATACACTCGATGGTCGTAGTCGCGGTTCGTGAATGGTGACCGATCATAACATGCAAAGTATAGTAGCCATCTGTTTTCAGGTTCATTGAAGGCAATTTCAAGGCAGTGTCGACGATCCCAAGTTAGAACAACATCGGCTTTCTGATCTCGATTAGTGTGCATTGATCATGAGGCAACTTAAATGCCCGTATTGTAACAGAGAGACCCTGGATAGTATTTGCAAGGTTGATAAGTCAGAATTCCCTTTCAAACTGGCGCGGCACCACTGTACACGTATCGTATGAGACAAGAAATTAGAAAAGGAGTGCACACGCCGCCGCCATCAAGGGTGTAAGCAGCCCCGAATGCCAAATACCTATAGAAATCATAGGTACAGAGTCTGCAATGTCATCTCTGGCGTCCCTGGAAGCTTCCACGACGAACCTATCGCCGACCCCGTCCATTCCTGTGCGACACGACATGGCTCTAGCTCCTTGTAGCGGAGGCTTTGCGCACATGCAAACGTGATTACGTTCCCCGTCGATAGCTTTCGCCACCGCTCCCTCGCATCACGTCTGTACAAAAGGATGACCCAGAAACGTTGCGGAACACGAGGCCGACTCCCTTCCGGGCGTGATGTGAAGTTGCATATGCCAAACGCAAACTCTCCGAGTACGGCTCTGCTACCGTCCTGGTAGTGGCGAAATGAGATCCACTCGTCATTGAGGAGGGTTACTTTGATGACGTCGTCCGAGAGGGCTGTCTTGAGGAGCATTGTTTTAAGGGAAGTTCGGCCAGGATCCTCGTAGGAGTATAACTCTACTTCGGGTATTGCCAGGATGCTCACACAGACCCCCACGTTTGTAAGCATTATAGGTTCCCGTGCGGGTAGTAGACTCCGTTGACCATCCCATTGGAAGTCAGCCGCTGGGTATGGCAGATCCCCATGTACGAAGCACTCGGGAGAGGAGGGAATCATAAAGGATGCATGAATATCATGCTGTATAGGTTTCCCTGCCCAGAGGAACAAGTCAGGGCTCGGCGAGACATTGAGAACGGTCTCGAAAAGCCGGAAGAAAGCGCGTTCAGCACCTTCTCCGTACGCGATCGACATGCTGACTCCGAATATGCCCATCATGCAGTACAATTTGTCCTCCGCTCTCGTGGTACTTCGGTGGGCAATCCACCTCATACGCTTCGCGAGATCATTCGAGAATCCCGGTTTGAAGTCGATGATATCATTCATGGATATCCCAGTCGCCTTCAAGACGGCGGATTCGAGCTGAGAAACCTCATCCCGGGCAGTGGCGTCGAGATCGGCGTCGATGAGGTGCGAAGTATCAGTATTTATGTTGGTGAGTATCGTCTGTGCAAGATCCATGTAGGAGTGAGGAATAGGCGGCTCCCGGCGACGGCCAAGGGCCTTTTTGTCGTTGGGGAGGTGTGTGAGGGGTGCCCAGTTCTTGTTGTAGAACTTCAGGCGATGCGGCGCCAGAAGCTCTTGGAGTGTCCATCCCCGCGTAAACCATCTGTCAGCCGCTAGGTCTTGAAGAGATAGGCTGCGCGAAAGGTACACGAGACAAGCATGCGACTTGCAGTACCACCTGAACATTGAACGTATCGATTCGTCCAGCTCTGCGCTGCTGGATTTATCAATGCAAACGGTGTCTGCCCATGCGTATCTTGCCCCGAACTGCTCATGGGCTATGGTGAAGAAACGCTTCAGCTTCTCGTAACTTTGACTGCGACGCGTGCGTTGCTCAGCGTCCAAGAAGTCCTTGTAGGTGAGCTCTTCTCCTTCCCAGGTATGAGATAAGATAATGTACGCCGCCTCCTTCTTTAGCCACCTCTCGGCGATCGAGTGACAGAGATGCATAAGGGATGGGTTGTTATACAAGAAGTCTCGGATATCGTCGACACAGGTCTCTGCGAAGATTTGCGTCGGTTGCTTCTTCAACTTTTTCACAAAGAGCTCCGCCAGTCCATCCCTTTCCAGAAAATGGATTTCGGGAAGCTTAATGACACGGATGGGCATCTCACAGAAGGCATAGGACCGTGCTTTGACACTCAGCAGGTCAACGAGCGCAGAGTACAAATTATCCCTGGGTATCAAGTCAATGGTTGCTGCGTTCTGTAACTTTCGTACCTACCTGAGCACTGCTCCCTGACCTTGAAGAAAAGATGTCAAATCGTGCGGGAAAACATCCCGAGAAAAGACTTTGAGAGCATCCTGTCCTCTGATCCAAACGCGTCATTTCTCTACATCACTCCAGGAATAATGATAGTACATACAAGGATTCGACTACGATTCTGTCAATATCACCAGGCAAGGCATTCCGTACGTCTTCGATAAACCTAGTTGTAAGGATTCAAGATATTCTGTGGGGCTCACTTCATGTGGCGTGACCTACCTACGGCGCGGCCCTTGACCGTCGAGATCTGTGTTCTCTCGCCGGACACCTTCATCGGGCGTCGACGACGACCATCGATTGAAGGGACGAACAAGGTTGGCCAGGGTTCTAGGCATTGGTCGGTTCAACCTGTTCCGCGAGGTCGAGGGTGGAGTTTCGTTTTGGGCTCGCGAACTTGCAACCTGTTGTGCCTCGCGCTGGATCTCTGGACCAAAAATATGCGAAACAAGCGCATTGACGATATCGGTGTCCGCAGTGTCGGGACCAACATTGATGGTGAGAGGAGAGCCTTCATATGGTAAACGGGGACCAGCATGCTGGGACTCTGGAGCCTGCTGAGGTTGACGCGGGTTCATCGTATGTGTCGTAGGTCTGCCAGTGGGCGGATTCGACATGGTGGAGGAGTGGCAAGCAATCTGGGGAGCATTGGTCGACACTACCCAGAGTAGTAACGCTCGGTTGGGATAAAAACGAGGGCGAGTGTAACAAAAGCTGTCCACCCGCCAAGACAGGGTTTAAAAGTGATATTGGCGAGCAGCTTATATAAGGCGTCTATTCTGACATCTGCTCCATTTAGGTGAACCGGCGAGGAGGGGAAAGAAAGAACACTCAAAATATAGTAAGAATTGATCGGCACGTTGATCGGTACATGCCGTTCGAGGGTGGTTCCCAGTTCATGATATCCCGTCAATCATAACGCTGAATCTACCGCGCGTATCAGTTCCATTCGAAACCTGTGCGGTTCTGACTGACTCTGATCCATTCGCGCGAGGATAATTGCACTAGGCACTAGAATTTTGGATATCAGGTTTCCCTAAGGTCTGGGTTTATAATATGAAACCACAAGACTCGGATATTCTTCTTGAGGGACGGGTTGGTCCCGAAATCTGATAAACCACCATCGAGTGGGATGATTGAGAACATCAGCCTCGGACATGAATGCTGAACTTCACCTAGTCGTCAACCTGAAGTTATCTGAGGTCTGAAAAGAACTGAAACTCGGAGAACTCAAGCAGCACTTCGTGGCCTTTGAGTCGGTAGCATGGCAGGATGGGGCGCCGAACGGTCATAAATGAAACCTACCAATACAAGTCACTCGGTGACTTATTTCGAGAGTACTGCTAAGCTGGAGGCTCAGCAAAGCCGAGGAGGAAAGTAACCCCTCTGATGACTGCTACACGGTGGAATTTGCAAGTATGCCGGCGCGGTCGTTGTTTGGGATTGCCTTCGAGAACATTTACACTAACAAGCGATTCTCCATCGTACATTTTCGAGTTACCACTGGCAGTTCCGCCATCATTTAGGATCGTTGTGAGTGTTTGCTTTGCTTCCAAAGTGAAGTTGGGATGGTCCGTTCGGCCGATCGGGACGACATCCGACGGTTTAGTAAAGATCAATCTCCGCTCTAAATTCTTCATCAGCTCACTTGCAAGCCTTTTCAACTTAGTCCATTGCGAGGCTTGATTTTAGGGCTGCGTACCTGTCGAACAATGCACGTTCAGGTGGAAATAAAGGTGAGCCTCGCCTTGCAATTCCCAGCTCTTCCGACTTTCGATTGTCAATGATCTACAAAAAAACGTTACACTGATTTAATGAATACGACCCGCGAGACGCGGGAATGACCATAAACCTGATTGTTCTGAGACTTTGATCGTGAATTGCATGAGAAGTTCGTGACTTACATGTTTTTTACAGGCACTAACGTGATCCAGCTTGGCCGTTCCGTGACTAGTTGATACGGTGGCAGGATGGTCTCCGTCTCTGGAGTCTGGTTCGGATCTAGTGCGGATCTTCATGTAACGGTTCACCATGTTCATCATATCACTGAAAACCGTGTATTTTTTTATCAATGCAGACATTGATGTGATTGTGTATTCAGCAGCCACTGGCCTGCAATATAGGCATGGCGTGATAATGCGAGCGAGGGATCGCAATGGGCTGCGCATTTTCTATTCTCCATCTCCTGGATTTGGAGCTGACGGGTGCATGGATCCTATGGTGTATCACAGACAAGCAAACATTCACCTTTTGAACCAAACTCTTAACGCCTTCATCTTTCCTGAAGGCGAGACCAGGAATGACCAAGGGCTAAACATGCAACAATCAGGAATTATAGCGTCAGGAACTCGCAAGACATATGGTTGGTCAATAGTACAAGTACCCTGTTGAATTTGTTCGTCGAGGCTGTCCTTCGTTGTTAGTGGCAAACTGGACGATACCAGCGGCAGATCGATGTCGCTCAAAAATCATGGGGTTTGTCTCATTTCCGCCCCAGGTCACCGGGGTACTCACCAGCCCCCGTATGGGGTTTTGCAGTCGTCCATACGCTGAATAGGGACCAACACGATCCTATAGCGGGAGGACAGCCTGAAGGACCCTACAGACGATGCTATACGCCGCTCGGTAGAGCCTGCCTCGCCGCTGCCTCATGACCTCGGCTACGCCAACCGCCTCGGTGCCTTCCAATCCAATGCTCGAAGTTGAGTTCCAGATGACAGCTACATACACGATCACCAATTATTTATGTATTCGCTACTAACGGAGACTGCAGACAGACCAAGATGAGACCGGGATGCGACCGTTCGCACTCTGAGGGTCAACAATACTACATGGCTATGAGGCCGGGAATTATCAGACGCAGTGATGTCGCGACAGACACTGCATTGCGCTCATTGAAAGTGAACTTTAATGCTGCTGGAACTCCAAGGGACTTCTTCAGACTCAGGGCTTTGCTCGAAATTGGGCGTCGCGGAGGCTCTGAGTGTGAGGGTTGAAAAGAAGGGGCCACTCCGGCTGACCTGCAATCAACGTCATCAAAGAAGTCGAGGTCCAATTTGTACCAGAAACATGCATTGGTGCCCTCGGCATCCGGAATGATTGGAGGGGCATAGTCATCCTTCTGGTGATGCCCTTCAAAGGCTTGCTTATTGAGAATTTCTGACGCTCTGAGGGTTCAGCGAAAGGGGTCTCCCCAATGTGTCTGCAATCAGCGCCATCAAAAAAAGTGAAGGTTCGGTGGTGGCAGAGACATACGGTACGTCAGTGGTCGACATCGAACGGGGAAGCGAGGATGGAGTGGGAGTGGGGGTATTGTTTGCAGGGTTATCTTAATTGTGCCGAATTGGAGCCTTTATATCCACCATAGGGCAACGGCTTCGAGGTTAGAACCGATCTTGTCCCAACAAGGAGTGCTATTACGTACCTTTATGTATCTACTACCTCGTGATCCTCCAAAAATCAAAACCAGCATGTTACAGGGTGTCAGGTGAACCCTAAAATGGCTGTATTGTTCCCACTTTCCTTGACCGTGCGACGTGAATGTGCACATTTCGCAGAGTATCAGAGCATTAGCCGGGGAGTGGATAGGTAATAAGGCGGTGTAGGAAACCAAGAGCGGTGGCTGATCGATGATCACCAGAAGCAACACTTCCAACTTTGAACGTGGCCCGAATGACGTTGTTGTAGACGTAAGTTATGTGTTTTTTTTGCTCTGCCAGGTTTCGAAACTGCTATTCCATCCGACTTGAGGGCGAGGCAGACACAGGTACCATTAGTAGGACGCTTGAAGGGGGAAGATGGAACTTAATTTGACTGACCTCTGAAAATGGTAAGGTCAATATGCCACTCGCAAGGACCTTGGTGGGAAAAAAGACCAATGGAATGAAAATCGGCTGCCTCACGGTTTGCTTGCCTTCAGAACACCATTAGCGAAGGGGAAAAGTTCGATACCAACATTACGCAGTATCCTCATATGGCAGCTCGGTCCAGAACCCTAACTGCATGAACAGTCCTTGGGCGATTTGGACAACTTGGGCTCTGGCGAACAGATAATATGTTAAATCTCAAGGTACGTCCGGTACGCATCAACTTGTTCCCCTGATAGTACGCATCCCGCGGTCTTAGACATGTTCTTAACTTCTTAGTTGGTATGCTACCTCGAATTTGATGTCACCAAGCCATCAATGAGCGATAAGGGTCGACTGCTAGCCCACGAAGGCAAACTGGCCAAATATTACATTTCAGATTCTGTGGGGTTGAAGCACCGATAATTGTGCTAACGCGATTGTTTTACAAGGTTTGACTTTTGTAACATATGAAGGTGAGCATTGCATTTCCCCTCAGAGCTTCGTACCCTCTTATCATCTCACTTGCTTGGGAACATGAAACAGGAACATCCAAGGTACCCATCCATAATGAAACACGGCACGATGTCGGGCTCAGAATTGATGACGCTGGTTTTGCGGCCCAGCACATGATGAAACTTCGGAATGCCGAGAATAAAGGAATCACATTTATAATTATAAACGGGTGAGTACGGACTGCGTGTGCAACGCACGAAATTTGACCAATTTGTTGGCCCAAGACCACCCACAACGCAGTTTTAGTCCTCTTCGACCTTGATATACAAAATCAAGTGCACTCGTAAGCCACGGTGCTCCGACGAAATCGCCAAGGACTGCATTTCCGATATCACGGTACTTTTCATATCTGATGTATGCAAGTATTTGCCAGCTGTCAGCACGGCTTCTCACTCGTTCCCCTCTTCGGTTCCCGTGTTTCTTGAGCTTCTCCACCTGAGCACCCTCCAAATAGACTGTCACATACACGTCGCACGTCCTGCCCTACCCACGACGAGTCCTAACGTTGTCGTTTTCCCCGCTACCTCTATTCATGGATCCATGCTATAATCAGCATCCCATCCAACGTCGAACGGAACTAACTCCAAAGTAGATATTCAAGCCTTCTGTATATGCTCGGTGGTCCGTTGCGCGGCTTACCGTTCTTGATACGCTATTGCAGGGTACCTTTGTTTCCACCATAGTATGTTTGGAATGGTGATTTCGGTGGGATTACAGTACATGCGTGCGAGACCGCACCTTCTAAATACTTGCTTCTGCTCCGTAATGGACCACAAAGAAGACATTTTCTTAGAAAACCAAGACATGTATATCCCAGGGCATCGCGATTATATGAACAACGCAAATTTTCAGCGTCGGAGAATAGGACGCCGTTGTATGGAGTTCCAGGATTTCAGCAGATGCCCATAAGAAAGACGAGAATACGAACGAGGTATCGACACATTTGAGTTGACCAGGAATTCGTATGGGGCACAACGACATGTGGTAACCAGCTTGGGTGAGGTTATCTGCACGTGAGCTGCACGCACACTGGCATCTTCCACGCCGCGACGCAAGCTCGTATTCCATCAAGGTGTCCTGCACAGCGGCAAGCGTCAGAACGTTATCTTAGGGCCGACCAGTAAGTACACTCTTTCAAAAAATCCCATAGTCATTCTCCCCACAACGACATTGACACATTAATACAGACTAACTGCGTTCAGCAGCAAGAAACTTAGTTACTCGCGCTCTTGGCTTCCTCCTTGGCTTGGTCATTGGCCACCGAAGAAACTGTATATCGTCAGCGGTCAGCGGGGCTGCCACGTTATTCACATCCGAATGCGAGAACGGACCTGAGCCCGAGCCCTGAAACTGGCATCATTGGCATGAAATGTTCGGGAAATGGTGCACATACTGGGTCGTTTGTCTTGGCTTCCTTCTCGGCTTGTTCTTTGACAATGTCAGAGGCTAGCTTTTGCCATATATACCACCACTGAATTGGATGTCAGCGTAGTAACTCTTCTACGAGACTCGGAACTAACCGGCCCGGGATTGGCTGGAGCCTCAGAGCTCGACATTGTACGGTATGTGGATATAGCAGGTGAGAGATGATGAGAGATGACCGGTGTCGATGACCACTCATTCGTGCTGACTCGTTCTCGCTTTCTACGCTACAGGTTAAACGTCCGACACCTCGATAGACGGCCATCACCGGGAAGAGTGAAAATTAATCACTCCCCTATTTTTGCCCTTCCTCTTCGGGGCGTTCGTGAACAGACCATCCGAATAGGTCAGCATAAAGCTGATTTGTTGCCTAAGCTGCAAGGTGCCTGCTAAGGTCGGTATCGAGGATGACCTAATAGTTGCGACTGACGAACTCCTCTCTGACATGATACAGCCTTTGCGGTGGCGCGAGGCCGGGTTAAGCACATCAAACAACTGGGGTAGAGGCGGCGTTCATTGACGCTGAAAGTACCTCGGGAACTCCTGAGTTATAGATATTAGACCTGGGTTTTATCAGGCTCCCTGGATTAAAAAAAGCCAAATCAACATTCTTATGTGCCATCTGACATGCTGAATGGATTAGGGGCCGAATAAACCCACGGAGATTAAAGAACATCGGCACTATCTAGATCCCACCTAATCGGGGATGGGAGACACAGTTCAAAGGCAAGTCGTTGATACATAAGCCAGCATCGTCTGGTGCAGTCGAGGTTCCTACTCGCGCTAACGATGACTATCACGACTGATCGCGTCAGTTAATGTCTCGTAAGTCCACGGGAAATGCACATACGGCAGGGGGTTTGTCGATTCAGCGCCTATGCTGTACGAGGCTAGGTGATTGAGGGGAATGCGTACCAGGGGGCTGTCTGGATCGTTAGACCGAAAAAAGTGTGCATGTTTTCGTAAGGTCCTGGAGAATATTACGACCTGACCTGACTAGCATGCTCATCGATACATTTTTGACGAATAGAATACCCTACCATCATATGGTCTATCCTGGTCATGAAGACGTCGACACTGTAACACTACCACGACCATGTGCCATTAACACTAGCAACGAAAAGTTGAAATGCCTGCTTTTATGGTTTAGTCTCTCGACTGTCTCGAAACCGATGGAAAAATAATTTGCCTATTTCGCACAGAAGTGCAGACAACTTCCACTTCGAAACTGAGTCACCATGTTTTCTAAGGGATCGGAGCATCAAAGGGCGAGAAACTCATTTTAGCAATATGACCTGTAGTGCAGGTGCATGAAGATAATGAAGCACGCGTGCACAGTGACAAAAAACACAATATACAACGTCGAACACATGGAACCATCGCAACACTGGCTCGCATAGACCGCCTAGAATGTTCATTGGCAGGATCACCAGCGTGGGTACACTGTGAGCCTGCGGACCCGAGTAATAAAGGACCTCATTTCAATGCAACAGGGGCTGAAACGATCTATTCTTTTTCGTCAGTTGATTGTCCGCGGAGAAAATTTGACATAGCCATTTGTACCGACAGCCCACTGGCCTCAGGTGCTACAGCACTACCACCGAACGTTGCTGTTGAGCCAGAGGCTGAGGGTTGCAAACCTGTGCTCTAGAAGAACCACGGCATATGCCGTTGACGATCTGCCTAGGGGATGAATGTCGCATGAGTGGATTTCCTTATCGAATCCATTAGAAGACACGCCATTCTCTTGCGACGCTTTCGGCGGCATATGGAGGAATGATGATGACAATTAGAAAAGAAAAGCAGGTCATTTGTTGGGGACAATCAAGCCAGAAGTCCTGGTTTTGGTCGACGGTGGGATCGTACTAGGCTGCGCAAACTTTGTATGGACTTGATCGGAGTCATTTTTACTACTCACTCAAGTCCATTGGCAACAAGTCGAGACGACAACACTCCATTCGCATTGGCGTGGCAGACGAAAGCTCTAGAGTCACGTAACCATCACGGCGCGTGTTCGACCGAGTGGTGCCAATCTTAGCCTTGTCCCAACCCTGGTACGACTCTCCCACGTAGCGTGGCGCTAAGTGCTTACATAATCATCGATCTCAGTTTTCGGCCTTGCGCCTCTCTGACTTCGTAGTCTGCAGGATGTCGGATTCGTTTGCTGATCTTTGGGCGTCGTCAGCGCCTGTCAAGTCAACCTCACAACAACCACAGAAGAAAATTGGCTCAACGACACCCTCACGTAGACAGCAATACGACGCTTTTTCAATACTATCGGCATCCCAACCATCCAGCAAACTCGTTGCCAGCAACCACCTCAACGGTCGGCAAGGTCAACAGCCTCAACCTACTACGCGTGGAGGAGATGCGTTCAGCGACTTGTTTACTTCTTCCCTCGATGGTACCGCAGCCAGTCGAAACTCAGATCGGGCTAGCATGACCATAGCGGAGCGCGCCGTATTCGCACAGAAAACAAAGGTGGCACAAAACAAAGCAGCGTCTGCTCAGATTGGACGACCATCATCTTCTCCATCGCTTTGGGATGGACTCGACGCGCTGGCCCGGCCGTCGACGACCAGTCCGCCTGGGTCCACATCAGGAGACACGTCAGCTGGGGACGGGTTTGATTTTGGGTTTGGTAGCACGTCTGCCGCACCTCCTGTAGCGTCGACGTCGTCTCCTCCGGGTAACATTTCGATTGATAACGACGATTGGGGTCTCTCCGAGTTCACTTCACGTCCGGCCGAATCACGATCCGTACCTGCTCTCACGAAACCAGTATTAGGGTTGGATCCTAAAACTCTATGGGATCTCGACGAGTTCGGTTCATCAGGGATGCAGACTTCTGAATCCCAACCACAGGCACCATCACGCTCGCTCACCGGTACACCCAGTGACTTTGACTTTGGCGATCGCGAGGATGGCCTCCTCGGAGATGATAACTCGGATACGGAGGACACGTTTGGTATTCGTGGTGGCCATTCTGGGCATGGGAATGATGATATACTGGGGGATCTAGGCAAGCCAGTGGTACGATACTTGCATATATGCGTTGCGTTATTGCTGATGTCCACGCATATATTCTAGTCTCATTCTCATTCGTCCTCTCCAAATCCATCCACATCGAAGCGTGGCCCTGTCCGCTCCCCGCGTACCGGTGCTTCGCCGCCCCCACATATCATTGGCCAGCTAGTCGAAATGGGTTTCTCGCCCGTTGATGCACGTGCTGCCCTCACGAATACCATGGATGAAAGCGGTTTCGACGTCCAGGCTGCGGCGGAGTCATTGCTCTTGAAAGCGAGCCAGGAAGGGCCTGCACGAATATCCCCACGTCCACCCGAGCGCGAACGTCGTAGAAATGGCAACGGAGACGGGGACAGGAATCAGCTAGCCCGCAGACCACCACCATCACGCACTGATTCCCATACAAACTCCCCCAGGTCCTCTCAAACCCAACCGCAATCGCAGGCTCAGCTCGATATCACTGCGGAGAAATTGTTGTCCCAAGCAAGCGAGATCGGTCGTGGCATGTTCAGCAAGGCAAATGCACTTTGGAAAGAAGGAAAAGAGAGGGCGGTCAAGATGTACGAGGAGAGGGCTGCCGCCGCCAACGCAAACGATGTAGCCTCGAATGGCAGACCACGATGGATGCGCGAGCGCGACCATGAGGGTGATGACCGGGAGCAACCGGACCGGACGGAGGATGGCGATGCTGTCCAAGGTGGGTTCAAGGACGAGGAGGAACAGGGAATAGAACGGAGAGAGAGACAACGCCCTCCTCCTCGTCGTCCCCCACAGTCACAATCAACCTCTCAGCCAGAGCGCGAAAGAGAAATTGATCTCTTCAGCGCCAACTCTCCCACCACCACATACCAGTCTCCATTTCGACGTGGCAAACCCAAAGCACAAGCACCACCATCTTCGAATCAGTCGTCTCTTTCTCCACTCACACTATCCAAACAAACATTTAGATCCTCATTATCTGGTCCGTCGTTGCCACTGCGACCACCTCAGCCTCCCCGCACGTTCACAACCACCATCACACTGTCAGCACTAAGCTCGTCAACGGCTCATAAATCCGCAGGAACGGAGGCGTACAAGCGGGGTGACTTTCCAGTCGCCCTCGTAGCCTATATGAGCGCTCTATCTACTCTTCCGCCGGAACACATATTGCGGCTGCCTATCTTGACCAACATGGCACTCGTACAGTTTAAGGTGGGCGAGCTAAGAGAGACGATCAAGGCTTGTGAGGAGGCTGTTATGATCGTTCGACGCTTCGTTGGTAGTCCAAATGGAGATGGAGGGGGTGGGAGGGTGGATGAGATATCATTCACTGGAGCTGAGACAGATTTCGACGAGAAGACGCCGGTAGAGGTGGGGACGGGTAAAGTGAGCGTGTCGGCTCAAGGCGACGGTGGCGTCACATCCAACGCGGATCTACCTACTTCCGTCGATCTGATCGAAGGGCTCTCAAAGGCATTCCGGCGACGTGCTGAGGCACTCGAGGGTCTCGAGAAGTGGGAAATGGCGCGGAGTACGTGGGAGGCACTCCTTGGTTCGGAATGGGCGAGCGCAACTGTGAAGGGGGACGCAGTTAAAGGCATAGGACGTTGTCGAAGGATGGTCGACGGCAGTGGTTCGGGGGGTGTAGATCTCGAATCTCAGCCTGCCCATTCAAAGCCTAAACCGAAAACCAATTCTGTCCCCCGGCCACGCCCAAAACCTACGTCCAATTCCTCGACCTCTACGCCACCTTCTGCAGCACTCACTGCCCTCCGCGAGACGCACAACGCTCAACAAACCGAAGACGCCGCCCGTCTGGCATACAAGGACGACGTGGACGCCCGCCTGATTGCATGGAAATCCGGTCGTGAGGGTAATATCCGTGCACTTCTCACATCCTTGGATGAGACCATACTCTGGCGCGAGCTCGGGTGGCGTAAGGTCGGTATGGCAGAAGTGGTGAGCAAAGGACAGGTCAAGGGGGCGTACGTGAGGGCGATTGCGAGGGTGCATCCGGATAAGGTGAGCCTGGCATATTGCCGAGATGTGGATGAATTCACGGGCGGTGACGTAGCTGAACGCGGGAAACACGACGGTGGAGCAGAGGATGATTGCGAATGGGGTGTTTGGTGCGTTGAACGAGGCCTGGAACGTGTTTCAACAGCAACAGCAGTGAGCCTCTGGCGCACCGCCCGGAAGGGACCGAGGTTCGATCTATGGGCTGATACATTTATGAGTGTTCGTTTGCATAGAGGGTATCTACATATCATGATGGACAAATTCCAGTTCGTGACTTCTGCATTCTGGATCGATGAATTGATACCTGCTGGGTGGGGATTATGTAGTAAGTCAAAGCGAAGATGGTGGTTTAGAGCCGCGTCCTACGGTTTTTAAAATGTACGGGCTTGCTGCACACTCTGGAACTCCTTCGTGACCTTGAAGTCCTGCGATAAATGACCTATCCAGTGACAATACATATGACTGATGGTATCGTGGCAAGCGCGACTCAGCAAAATCATCATAGCTATCGCTGACGATGACTCCCGTCAGGTGGGCTGTCAATGTCATCTTTCATTCCTCAGACGCAGCAAGGAGGGACCCGAACTCATCCCCTACTGACAGAAAGCCTGGTGGTTCTCGCATGCTGCCGTCTTCCGAGTCATACTTGAACATACGCTGAACGAGTGGTTTGTACAGCACCGCTTTGTAAATTTCTTCGACACGATGCGCCCATGCGCTGCAGCTGTCGACCTCATGATCAGTTAGAACCAAACTGTTATGAAATGGATATTGCAAGATGAGACGACCTTCCCGGACTGTGGTGTCTTCTCCTCACCGCGGCTTCAACGGACCCAAGAAATGGAGGTGAATCTGGGGTGGTTTTCCCAGTCTGAATTCTGCTGATCTTTCAGCCTAAACATGTAACGATATCGATATGATATCTCCACGATGGGTGGCTGCACCGAACTCGCAGAATACTACTTCCGTGATGCGGGCGCAGCCCATCTAACCAAATCGAAAATATAAACATCGGATGCAGTTGATAATGTCCATCAATCGAGACTGTTTGACCATGCCAATCGTCAACCAAGACGTACCCTTTATCTCTGTGAGTACTCGCCTCACCTCGAATCTTTTCGCTATCCTATAACCGTTAACCCGCAGTCACTCAACAAAATCAAGCCGCCCGTCAAGCTCCTCCCCTTCCGCGAGGGAGACAGGGATGCATATCTGTGGTACATCACCGAAGACGAATATCTGAGACTCAACCAAATCTTTGTTGGTCATGATTTCCAGGACACAGGGATGGGTGGGACAAAAGTAGTCGGCCTTCCATCGCCTTGTCAAGGGTGTGGCAAGTATACCGAATTCATCGATTGGTGGGCGTCCCTCCTGAGGATTACAAGTTGCACGACGCTTACTGGTAATTTCGATCAGGGTTTGGACAGCACTCCGACGAGGAGTCCATACTCGGGAGTTCATCTTCAACGCACTCAAGAAAGGACGCCAGGGCGCGGAGACTATGCATGATGTGTATTGCTCAGAGTGCGGCCTGCTCACGCCCGTACGATCCAGAAATAACGCAGAGGGTGGTCTAGAAGCTCCCACCATCAAACAAGCCAAGGTGAGTAATACGGCCATATTTAGATGACGTATATTCATGTTCCTCCTCGAAGCCTCTCGAACGTTCCAAGTACGATTTATTGCCTGAGCTGCTCGAACGCAAGGAGGAATTGGCGGTAGGAGTGCCCACATCAGAGAGGGTGGGTTCATATGTCACTCTGGGTGCTTACTTTATTAATGGAGTGGACACCAACATCATCGTTTGATAGGTTGTGAAGTGGGGAGAGTGGTGGTTGGACAA
>JBBPOF010000089.1:0-50908 GCA_038091315.1 Porphyrellus cyaneotinctus | reverse complement strand
TTCTGATCGACGGTCTTGAAGTCATCCGAGAACGCTTCGATCGGAAGTAAAAGGAAGTCGGGTCTCATGTCCTCCCCGTCCGGCTCGTAAGATAGCGGCACAGCGTGATGTTTGTCTTCGGGAGCCGCGAAGCGATGGCGCAGCTCCGGGTTAGCCACAGCGAGTTTGGGTTTCGCGAAAGCGAACGCTCGATCGGTGATGTTATTAAGGAACTTGACGAGGTCGTCCTCACGGAGTGGTTCCGTTGGAAACGTGGTCCACCTAAAGGAATACGTCTTCGCCTTCTGTTTCCCCACTGCCTTTGTCTTCGTAGAGTGTCCTGACTCCTCTCCATCATTTTGGGTACCCGGCCGGTGACAGTCGTAGCGATCAGCACACTCGAATGCCTCTTTGATTGCCCTCCGAGCATCATCAGATCCCGGGTCAAGGAGATTATGGGAATCTTCAAAAATTTGAACGACCTTGTCATCAGTGAATTTTTGTAGGATATCCCTTGCTAACTCGGTCGATACAATATGGCCGAAAACATGGTCGGCGAGATCGTGCATCAGGAATCGCGCCATGGCCAGCTCGTGGTTCAGCGCCCCATGTATCTCGGTGCGGGTGTGGGTCTGTCCTGGATGTCGGTTAGAGGCTGTCTGCTTTTGAGGGGAGGGATTGCTTGTCGTGCGGACGGGCACGTCTACGTTTCTACCTTCGACCAGTCTGGCTCCGGTCATGTTGCGCTGAACGTATAGTAATGTGAGATAAGACAACGGGCCGAGTGCCACAAGTAAGCAACGTACGAGGAAGTTCACGATTCTCGCGCACTGTTCTGCGTCCGTGACCGTGTTCGTAGTATGAGTGTGAACAGCCAGCATCGTAGTGGCCATTGCGCAAAGTGAAAAAACAGAACGGTGATGATGAGCGTTTCTAAATGATGTTGGAAAACGGTGGGTCTTACGGTGATGGGAACACGGTTAGCTCTGCTTATATCCAGAAAACGCTGTGTGGATGTGTGGCGCCTCGTCAGTACTGGTTTCCCTTGGGTGGACAGACAATTACAGTCTGGTGTGGATGTGTGGAAATGACCACGGTGAAATCGCGTCGAGTCAAGTCGCGACGCGTCCACAACCGAGTTACCTGTTTTGGACTTTTCGCCCCCTGAAGGCTTCGCGCTAACTGATCTTCGAACTTCGTGGCGATAATAGTGTAGGCGATACGCTGTATTCATCATTCGATAGGTTTGAATCTTATGGTCGTATAAAATGCATGCATGATGCGGTTCAGTACGCACACGCGTGTCGTTCCAACTCGTTGGATAGATGCTCTGGACGAAGATTCATCACTGATTATCATTTCAGAACGTTCCAATCAAGCTAAAGTGACAAATTTGTGCGCGAGAGAGTAGTCTACGGCATCCTGGTCACTTCATGTGTTGTGTCCTTGCTGCGGTGGTGGGCTCTTACTAATGGAGCGAGCCATTCCTCAATCTCATGCCGGAGGTTTAATTTAACCGCCACTCATCTCCAGGTCCTAATGCAAAACCTCGTCACTGAACTGAAGTTACAAATAAATGGACGCCGATTGGACTCGGGCTGAACAGGAAAAGGCCTCCCCTTACCCGTTGAATGTCCACAAGTCCTCATAGATGGTCACAGAGATTACTTCAAAAAATACAACTCGGTGTTGCGCAACATCCTAGTCTTCCAGACCTGGCCCGCAAAGTTCCCCTATATCCAATTCTTGCGGCACAACCACACCACGCTCGCCATTGGTCGTACCCGTGACATCTCGATCGACTGCAAACCGTGCCGCTGTCGCAGCGTCCAGCCTGCCCTCGAGGCAATCTACTATGAGGTGCCCGATGATTGGGAGAAACTAAGAAAAACAGAGTGAGGTGAACACGTCAGCAACGGACTGTTGCACTTGATGTGCCGAATGAAACACCCTTGAGACTGGCATTCTAGCGACGCCGTCGAGAACTTGGTGCTGGCTTCCCCTCAAGCATATCGAAGAGCCGCGCTTACCTTGAATGCATGCCCGCTACCAGATGTAGCCAGGAACAGCGTAGGATCTCCTGGAAAAGGTCCAATGACCCAATTTCCATCGGGTGAGTCAGTATACCTGCCAATGATGTGAACTCCTGGGACACACAGACGTCTTTCCGATAATAAAAAAAGCGAAAGAATGGAATAGAATAAAGAGGTAAAGAAACTCGGAGATACAAAGCAAAAAATTGGAAGGGAGGGGGGTCCTCAACGAGTCGTTGATCTCGGTACCTGTTATGACTACGTAAATTGACAATCCGGATCAAGGTGATAAGCCCTTTCCTTAGCGTTGACGTGTTTGTGCTTTGAACCACTGTGCTGGTCGCACCAACAGACCGACAGTGGGGTTCTAGGCACGCACCCGCCGCGGAGGACGTTCGACCAATCGGCAAAGGCCAGCGATCCATCACATGGAAAGCTTTGAATACGCAAGGCATCGTGATCTAAGACCTAATAAGACCCGCACCAACGGAAGGATCTTATCCTCCAGTGGTGTCTCAGCCGTCTACGCGGTCGGTGTTCGCTCGTAGGTACAATGCATGTGCAACTCCGTGAGAGCCACCGAAGGCCAAAAATTTCGGTACCGATCCGGTCCGGACTTCCGTATCTCGCCATGTCGAAGACGTCGGGATATATGTAGTGACTGATCTTTTCCTCGACTTGGACACAGTTGTCATCCAATCCCTCGGGAAGATGTTAATTGAAGAGGTGGCATTTCCAGAACAGCCAATACCGTCTACGTCCCAGGCGCACCTGACTGGCCTTATCTGTCACGATTCCAAATAAGACACCCGAGACTGCGCCACGAGAAGACGTAATAGAGCCAATCTTCATGCGTACATCCGCGCGCCGCCCCCTCGAAATGTGCCAAATGCACCGAGCGGAGAGGTAAACGTATTCGTGATGAACTTTTGGGTCTTATCCAGCACGCCATATGCGCCCGAGCGGCGGATGGGGAGAACAGTCCAAAAAGAAGCATAACGCCAGGCAAAGCGGAGTGAAAAACAAAGTCACTCACCAACACATCCGTGTGCCAACCCACGGTTTCCCCGCCAACTCAGGATATACCTGTCTCAGCCGCTCCCTCACTGTCTGTAGTGCAGATCGTGAAACGCGCAGGCCATCACCTGAATCAGGATGGCTCGTAATTGTTCGAGGCGTAGATATCTTCCGTGCCAGGCGATGGTTGGTATCACCGCCGATCTGCTGAGAGGAGATCATGTGGGTGAGCCCCGCTGTGTGCATGGAAACCTTGACAATTCCATCTTCAGTTGGCTAACAGTATGATCAATTAGTCAGTAAAACGGGAGCGTCACATTGGAGTATAGCCAAATAGGAAATATGATTGAACCAGGCGGATGGTAGGTCGCAGGGTGAGTAGCTTATCACCGCAATGCAAGATGTTGACCAATCGATGGCCAAGGCGAAAAGAAAGTCAACCCAAATGGAGTTAAAACGAACTTTATGGAATCACTAGCACGATGAAACCAACCCAAATGTGAACGAACTGTTTGAACCCGTAGACACATTGTGGGCCCAAACAATACTAATCAGACAAGTCAGGGCCCTCCGGAAGAAAAAAACAGTGGTGAGTCATCGGGAATTGAGAACGCAAGCGCAAAATGTCAAGCGCCTCATAACTCCAACTTGAAGCATGGCGCATCAAGCGAGTGCGTAAAAGATAAGGAATATATTCGGACGGATCTTTTCCGAGAGAAAATTAGCGTTCAAGCTTCTGGGGTGGGCGCTGTACACAAGATTGTGACACCGCGTATCAAGATGGGGATGGGTCGGTAACGTGATGCGACTGTGATGGCCAACCGCAGTTGAAAGCAGGCCCAAGGATACACCCCTAAAGATAATCGTTCCTGGAGTCCCAGGAAAGTGAATATGAAAGCTAGGTCCAGAAAAGAAAAGGGAAGCGCGGTACTCTCCCGTTGGCGTATCAATGAATGTGGCGCTTCCGCGGTTACGCATGGGCGAAGATGCCACAGAAAAGGTAACAAAGAAAAACTTGGTATTCGAACTCACCGGGAATGTGTAGAGTGCGCTCGTAAAATCCAAAAATATATGACATGCTTTGTACAGCTCCTTTTCTTCCGTAGTGAGTTGTATCATCGCCACGCTCTGGCTGGCAAACGGATGAGGATGAGTGTACCACTACAGCCAGCACAATCTTACCCAGTGGCCAAGCATTTCGAGTCGAGCTCGAGCTCAGGTAACGTCGATGCGGTCCACGATCCAATGCTGAGTATAAACTTGTCACCATTGAAATACTTGCCGTCTGAGCACCTGACGCCTGCCGTCCGGCCATCCTTATCTTTCACAAGCCCGACGACCTCCTGGTTCTCAATCACCTTTCCGCCCGATTCCCTCACGTGCTCGAGAAGGATCTCCACTGCCCGCGCTGCTTCTACCCAGCCTCCCTCGGGGTTGAAGTACCCACGGTAATTTGTGAACGAGCCAATGCGCTGTGCATCTGAGTCTAGATCCGAATTCGTTGCAATGGTGGGGAGGGAGTTGATGGTTGGACGTAGGGAAAACAAAATCTTGGTCCTGATAGCCGCGGCGTCCGAGAGGACTTCGATGGGTGCACCAAGCTGCATATCGTTGTCCCTCCACCTATCGTCGAATTTATCGCTGCCGACATTGATCACGCCGCATCTAGTTGATGCATGTCATTAAGCAAGGCAAAATCCGGGAGAAACGGGGTAAAGCACGACAAATCGATGAGAATCGTGTTGAAAACGAAGCGGAAAATTTGAGACGTACTCATGATAACAGCCTTGCCACATGGGCTGCTTCCATGCCTCCATTGCTTCTCTTGCCAGTTTGGCGTAAAACATGTCGCTGTAGCACGACCTAACCACTGTTTCGAAATGCTGTTAGTACTATGTTCCACATCGCTAGAAATCACCGCCCAGTCCGTCACTATTGGTACGCACCTTTATTGATGTCCGTGCCTGCAGCATCTACGGCAGGTAACTCCCTTGCTCGATCAAGAACCGTCACATCCGTGTAACCGCGTTTCAGAAGGTGAAGCGCTGTGGAAAGACCGAAGGTGCCAGCACCGACAATGACAATCCGCGAGGTTGCCGTGAGCGACGTGTCGCGACTAGCTTCAATGATCATATCTCTGGGACAGGATGGCAATGTGACCTTTCAGTGGAAATCGTGGATGCAAGTGAGCTAAGGACTCGGAGGTATGTATCTCTTGGACTCGGTGAATGATCGATGGAGTAGGGCTGGGGAATCTGTCTTTTCGGATAGCTTTCCTGAGGGACTTCCGCAAAATACGCTCGACCGAGGGTGCTAGCGCTACTAGCACGGTCCGCTTTCTGAGTCATTGGTCATGCGGCGGAGGTGCAACCAAAAAAGGTAGTGTACACTCGACTACACTAGTAGCTGCACTCTGTACCTTCTGGCAAGTAAGACTTGCTCTACTGCTCAATTCTGTATGCCAGCATGCTTTTGGTCGTTTACATAGGTACAATGTTGCAAAAATCTGGAAACCGTGTGAACGCAACAACAACTTACTTAGCTGCCTCTCATTTGAAACCGGTAAATACCCAATTCGGCTCAAGAGTCAAATAGGGATGCTTCAGCAGTTCAGCAGCGCTCGCGCGCACATCCGGGTCTCTATGACACCAAGGGCTACGTATCAGCATATGTCTCCGCGAGGGGGCGAAAAGCGCACGCACACGACAAAACACCGATCGCTGAAGTTGGTGGCGAGGTCTGACAACACTATGTCCGACGGAAGAGGCAAAGACGTCCCTCGACTCGTAGCCTGTGATAACGTGGACGCGCTCGTTGAGCAGAGTGGGTAGTAAGTAGCCACGGCCCACCTTGATCATCAACGAAAGCACGTCCCCATCCCGCCACGCCCTTCCACCGGTCCACATTTTTAGCAACACGCACCCTGCACCCCATACATCGACTTTGGGCCCATAACGTTCTTCGACATGACTTTTGAACACCTCGGGGGCTGTCCAGAATACGATACCGCGCATCGGTACCCATGAGGCGTGATCGTCGTCGGCTCGTTGGGCGTTGCCAAAACCAGAGAGTTTGCAGATACCGGTCGAGTCAACTAGGATGTTGCCGGCTTCGACATTCTGAAGGGGAAAATGGGTAAGTAATACGTGTAGTGTATGTGAATGGCGATAACCTTACTCTATGGATGATGTGATTAGCATGTAGATACGCCAGCCCGTCCAGGATTTGAGCAGTGAACGACTTGGTTGCCTGCTCGTTGAATCTCCCATGTTCTCGCAGGCACTTCGTGATGGTTCCGCCAGGGATGTATTCCAAGAATCTATCCTAGTCTAGCGAGGTCATATTCTGTGAAAGATCAGATGACGTACACACTAAGGAAGGACTCGGTCTCTTCGGATCCAAGGTAAGCGACGATATGAGGATGGCACAACCCGCTGAGTATCCCCCGTTCCATCTCCAATTCGGACACATAGTTGAGATGCTGGTTATCCTTTTTGAATTTCTCGACCTGCTTAACGGCAAAAATCTCGCCAGTGGACGCATTAATGGCGAGGTAGACATATCCATACGTCCCTTTTCCCAGAAGTTCACCTCGAACCCACTTTGTGATCTCTGTTGAAGAAAACTTGGGCAAATGCTTGGGAGATATGTCGATAGCACCTACCTTGGGGACTATGAGATAGCGCGTCAGTAGTGTGTTCTCCGGAGATTGAGGCGATGTCCTTTGATCGGTGGACATGCTTTGAAGTCGTGCTTGGGCCAGACGAATATTCGGCTTTAGGGTTATCATGAGGGATTTCCTCGGCATGATTGTGATGAGGATTATCATTGTCAGGACCGTTTGGTATAGTGGGCAAGGGTCTTGGGACACCAAGGAGCTCGCGAAGGGATGGCAGAGGATGGCAGGCACCCAAGAGTTGCTGAAGAGAAGATACCACTTCTTCTGCAGGAGGCCTCTCCGAAACCGACGACCAGCACCATTCAATGAGCGCCCAATGCTGATTGTCAATTGGCCGCGCGAGCGGTCGAGCAGGCTTGAAACCCCGAGACAAACGCATTATAACAGCGGCATCGGCTCGAACTTCAGACCATGGGTATTGTCCGGAGAGCACCTGACCATATACATAAGAAAAAAATCATATTTATACACTTCCCGAGATGAAGCTGCCCTCCGCGTACCAGAAGGGCCATGTTTCCAAACGAGTATACGTCACTTTTGATCGTACTCTTTGCTTCCTCTTCTTCGAGCGAAAAGTGTTCGGGTGCAGCCCATCGTAGGGTTCCGGGTCTCACGGTAGACATCTTGAGGTAAGCAAATCCATCAGGGAGTTCGCCTACCAAAGAGGCACACCCAAAATCGGTCAAGCAAGCGTTGTAATTGTGATCGAGGAGCACATTATTCTGTATAAAGCTTAGAAAGCAACACAGTCCATACAGGTCTTGTGACGTACGCCTGTTAGATCTCCGTGGATGAGCGGGAACGAGTGCACTGTCCTTGATGAGCAATGTGACCATACTGGCATGGAATACACCTACGGTATTGTAGTCCGTTTGCAATATCCAATAACTGAAATACAAAATAGTGACGTTAGGGAGCACTCCTCCATACGACGTCTTCCCGGCTCTACTTACCAGTTGTAGGCGGTGCGCAACCGCGAGCCGGTCGTCATGTGCTGCCAAGAACGTGTGCAACGTACCATGCGGCATCCACATCGACACCAAGGACGCGCTTCCCTGTCTCCCGAACCCGTACGCGATCCCAAGAAATGGCACAATATTGCAATGATTGAGCCGCCTCCAAATCCCGAGCTCTCGATGGATCATCTACAGAAACGATCAAAGCTCCGGTTGTTTCGCACACGAGACAGGTGAAATTGACGCACGCGAGCCGCCTTTCCCTTCGTCGTGTCCTACTGAAAAATTGAATCGAAACGCTTTCACGGCAACCTATAAGAGATGAAAGGGCGATGAAAGAACATCAAGTCGAAACGACGACTAACCTCTTTGACGGCATCCTCGCTCCAGTATCGACAACGAAAGACGTCTCCAAATCCGCCCGCCTCGCAGTATTGCCAATCCTCAGATCGGACGATCTTGGTTGTTAGATCGGGGATCGTTGTCGATGAAAGGTGCAGCGACCGTCCGGACCTAGCATCTGCCGTGTCAGCAACTCTAGTGATTTAGCGCAGCGGCAATGAGACAAAGTTACGATTCGAGCGTTGACATCCAGGTTGAAGCCCAAGCTCTAATGACTGACATGCACCCTTGGAACAACTTTCCCGAGGCCCCTATAACCTATCAGGGTAATTCTGAAGGGGATCGATACCTATCTCTGAGGGGTTTCCACTTGAGGAGCCTCCTCCGCTGTCCAAATGTGAATGTTGACTTTCTCACACACACCTCTCAAGGACCACGTGAGCCTCCCCTCACCCGGCAACATGTCCTTGAGCCTCTCATGAAGCTCATCAACACCTTTGATGCTCCTTGTGAGCCTCAAGAGGTATCCATTCCCGCGCCCCAACAGATATGCCCCGCACGCCCTGTCCCGCCCCTCGTGTGGTTCCACACAAATGTGCACGTGCCCGCCCGCCGTCGTCATTCCCACGGTTAACGACAAGGACACCAATGCGCCTGCCTGCTCGTCCTCCGAGCCCCCTGCCCTGACCCGCCTTGCCCTTCCCACTTTGCCTTACCCATCCCGCGCCATCGCCCTCACCCTCCCCTCACATGCAAACACAACCACAACGGGAGCGCGAGCGCTCACCGTCGCAGCCACCTTGCCCTGGCCCTGGACCTTACCCCGCCCTGGCCCGCACACCCTCGCGCTCGCAACAGCGACGTGGCGACGACGATGACGACGTGACAATCGCGACCACACGATCGCCACGACGTGCCCTGGCCGTTTCCCCGCCCTCACCCTCCCTCGCCCGGACACTCGCCCTCGCAACAGCGATGTGGTGACGATGACGACGTGACGATCGTGATTGCACGATCGCCGCGGCGTTGTCGTGACCACTCGCCCGCCTCGTTCACGAGCGCGAGCCCTCACCTCGCCCTGGCCGTTACCCGCACACCCTCGCCCTTGCAATGGCGATGTGGCGACGACGACGACGTGATGATCGTGACCGCACAATCGTCATGGCGTTGTCGTGACCACTCACCCGCCTCGTTGACGAGCGTGAGCCCTCATCTTGCCCTGGCCGTTACCCTCACCTCGCCATTGCCCCCACACCCTCGCCCAAAGGAGAGCGTTGAGGAATTCATCCTCCACTTTGATCAGGCCATTGCTCAGGCTGAATATGACATCATTCACAACTCCAGGTTGCTGGTCAACCTTATCTGAAGGGCTGTCCGCAATGAAGTCATTGAATTCATAGAATGATCACAAATCCATTTGATCAACTCCAACAATTACTAGAATTGGACACACGCTCTAATCCAAGCCAAACGTCTTCTTGAAGAGATTGAAGACAGGAAGAAGAAATCCCTCCATATTCTGCCATCCTCCTCTTCTTCCAACACACAAAGGCCCAGATTTATTAGCCCACAATATCAAGGACACAACTCAGTACTGGGTTACCAACGTCTGCCCACAACTCCCTCTGGAGGGAATAACACTGGCGCCGCCCAGGTTCATCCAAATCAGGCAGGGACATTTGGTGGACAAGGCATCCCAATGGATCTGTCAAAGGCATGTGCTGAGGGACTGTGCAGGCAATGTGGCAAGGTGTGGCCATGTGCTGAACACTTTTGCCCAAGGCGCCCGGTTAGACAGATGGTCTTCCATAATCGTACAATCATATACATGGACAATGACGATCTCACTGAAAAGATAAGTGAGATCAAAAAGGATTTTGCAAAGGAAGGTCAGAAATGAGATTGTCTGTACCTTCTACCAATATTTCATGTAATCCGTTGTACAATAAATATGATGTTTTGCACATTGATGAAGTAGAGATCTCACAACTTAAGTTCAAGTGATTGGGTCCCAATGCAAAAGACCCATAAAAGGAACAGAAAACAGCACTGGATATGATTTACACAGCACAGAAGAGATAACGGTACCACCAAGAAAAAGAACACTTGTGAGTACACAAATAGTGTTTGTGGTACCAAAAGAAACATATGGCAGAATGGCTCCGCAAAGTGGTCTGTCGTTAAAAGGAATTGATATTGGTGCAGGAGTTGTTGATGCAGATTATCAAGGAGAAGTCAAAGTCCTCGTAATCAATCACTCTGGTGTACAATATGAAATCAAAAAGGGTGATCGCATCACACAATTCATTCTTGAAAAGATCAGTATAGACAAATTAAATGAAACTGATCTTGATGAAACAAAATGAGGCACCAAAGGGTTCAGTTCCACAGGAACAGGAGAAATCCCAAAAACTCCTAAAATAATCCAAAGACCCAAAAAGATTGACAAGTCTGCTAGTCAGATCCTTCCTAAGGAAAAGGTGGATACCCGGCTGATCACTGGAGAGTCTGATGCACCAAAAGTGCTGATGATCCTTGCTTCTCCAAAGGTGGATACTCAATCTAAGCCCAAAGAGAAATGACAGTGGTTAAACACAGTCGATCCATGGACTTGTCAATGGATAAAAAAGGTGGTTGATCATACAGATGAACAACGTGCTTTAAAACACATTAAATCCTTCGTACATGAATCCCAGTTAGCTGAGATAACCCCTTGGCTGATAAGACAAATAAAAGGACTTGGAGAACTCGAATCACAGTTCACATTAAGAGAACTCCAAACCAAACCGAGATTTGTTAAAAGAAAATGAGCCGAAAATACATTCGAAATCCCGATAAAATTAATGACTACAGCAGGCAACATATTTGACACAATTGCCTTACTAGATTCGGGATGCACTGGCTCAGCCATTGACATTCAGTTTGCAAAAGAAAAAGGGCTGGCCCTTCACAAACTACCAACACCCATACCAGTCTATAATGCAGATGGAACAATCAATAATGGAGGATCAATCGAAGAGTTTACCACTCTTGAAATGACCATCGGGGAACACAACAAGAATATAGCACTCGCATTGACCAACCTAAGTACTTATGCTGTATTTCTTGGATACGATTGGCTGAAAAAGCATAATCCTGATGTAAATTGGAAAGAGCGAACTCTTAAATTCCATTGTGAAGATCACACCCCCGGACTGATTCCATGTGATGATGATGATGAGGATAAAGAAGAAGAATGATTCTTTGCAATAGACCATGACTATATTCAAAATCTTGCCACAGAAATCACGATAGCTATGGGTGAAAAGAAAAGAGAACAAACATTTGAACAAACAGTACCTGAGCATTATCACAAATTCAAAGATGTCTTTGCAAAAGAATCCTTCAATGAATTACCTCTTTGATGACCATAGGATCATGCCGTTGAATTACTTTCAGGAGATTACAAGATTGACTGCAAAATCTATAACCTCACACTTGCAGAACAAAAAGAACTTGATGACTTCCTAGAAGAAAATCTAAAAACAGGATGCATACAACCTTCCAAATCTCCATTCACATCTGCCTTCTTCTTTGTCAGAAAGAAAGACAGAAAACTCCAACCAGTACAGAATTATTGAAAACTTAATGACATTACTGTCAAAAATCGATATCCTCTCCCCTTAATCAATGAATTAATTGATAAACTGACAAATGCCAAATATTACACCAAACTCGACATTCGTTGGGGATACAACAACATCCATATGAAGGAAGGAGATGAATGGAAGGCAGCATTCCAAACCAATTGTGGACTGTTTGAACCATTGGTGATGTTCTTTGGACTCACTAATTCTCCAGCCACATTTCAAACAATGATGAACTACTTATTCTGTGACCTCATAAATAGAGGAAAAGTCGTAGTATATATGGATGACATTATGATCTTTACTAAAACCCTTGAAGAACATCGTCAGATTATAAAAGAAGTCCTCCAAATATTATGAGAAAACAAATTGTCGTTAAAGTTTACCAAATGTGAATTTGAAGCGACAACTATAGAATATCTTGGTATCATTGTAGCTGAAGGAGAAATCAAAATGGATCCTGGAAAAGTAAAAGGAGTCACTGATTGGCCAGTTCCTCAAACAAAGAAACAATTATGAGGATTCTTAGGCTTTATGAACTTTTACCGACAATTCATACAAGATTTCACAAAAACAGCATGACCCCTCAATGCGCTCACATCTGAAAAGCAAGAATTCAATTGGACACCCGATTGTCAAGCAGCATTTGATCATCTGAAAACAAACATCACCACTGCACTAGCTTTAAGAATGCCCACCAACAACGAACCATTCTGAATTGAAACTGATGGTTCTGGGCTTGGTCTTAGTGCCATCCTTACACAAAAACAGGATGATCGCTGGCATCCAATTGCTTTCATATTGAGATCCCTCAGTGATGCTGAAAAGAACTATCATACTGCTGATCTCAAACTTGCTGCTATCATGTTCCCATTGAAAGAATGGGGGTCACTACCTCCTTGACACTGCAACTCCCTTTGAGATTTTGACTGATCATCAAAATCTCACTTACTTTACTCGCCCTCAAGACCTCTCCCACCGACAAGCTCACTGGCAACAACAACTCCAGGAATATCATTACACAATCACCCATTGTCCTGGAAAAACAAACCCAGTGAATGGTCTGTCTGTTACGACTACCACGGGTAGCGATAGGCGTAGCCTCGTAGGGTGTGCGTCAGCACGTCAAGGGATCGATGGTTCGTCCGTTCGACAAAGGAACGACGGGGGTTCAAGGTTAAGTCCTGTCAACAAGGACGTCGAGGTTTCTAGGACGCGCTCAATCAACACGAGCGGTCGAGGGTTCAGTGAGACGTCCACTCAGTGACGAGCGACGGAGAGTCAAAGGGAGTTCGTATTCACGGAAGAGTACCGAGGTACAAGAGTATGCGAGTAGAACGAGGAGACCAAGGTTAAGGCTAAGGGGCGCCAGCGCGGCGACTTATAAACTAAAGGTGAGGACTTAAGGGCAGGTGTGGGAACAACAGAAGGGCAGGCATAGAACGATGAAGAATGTAATAGAACGTGGGGGAAGAGGGGGCGATGACGAAGCAAGTGGAATGTCGTAGAAGGTTATGGAATGGAATGAGTCATCGCGAAGAAAAAGAAAGATAAGTCCATATAGGGCTTGGCTAAGTCGGAGGAAAAAGGAAGAAAAGAGACGAATAGGGGTGAATCGTAACACTGTCCCAGAGGTCAGACTTTGAAAGGGGGGCACCCATTGAAAACGCACAACAAACTGTTTTGAAACCGATAGACATACGACCAAAGACATTGAAACGGAAATAAAAGAGAACCAATTCTGTGTTGAAAAGTTCATACAAAAAGGCTTAGAAACAGAAAACAGTGCATGGAATAAGACGGATGATCTGATTCATTGGAAATCTCTTCTATATGTACCACCCGTCACCCAATTACAAGAGAAAATTTGAAAAAGCAACCATGATCATCCATTAGCGGGACATCCTGGAATCTGATGCACACACAATCTTGTAAAAACACAATACTATTGGCCCACTATGAAAAGAGACATTCGCCGATACATATAAGGATGTGACAAATGCCAATGTGTAAAGACAGATCAACAAGGAAAGAAAACTCCTCTTAATCCCAATGAAATACCAGAATCTCCATGGGAAATCATTTCTGTAGATCTGATTGGACCATTACCAGAATCACAAGGAAAAAATGCTATAATGGTAGTAGTCAACAGATTTTCAAAAATGATTCATCTATTCCCCATTCTTACCAAAATCTTATCACAAGGAGTAGCAAAAATCTTTAGAGATGAAATCTTCAAGCTGCACGGATTACCAAAGAAAGTAATATCTGATTGAGGACCACAATTTTTATTGTCATTCATGAAAGAACTCTATGAACAACTAAAAATAGAAGGAAATCCATCTATGGCATACCACCCAGAAACTGACAGCCAGACAGAACAAAAGAACACCTGGGTTGAACAATATCTCCATCTCTACATCAACCACAGACAAAATGACTGGGCTGAATGGTTAGCCATTGCTGAATTCACGCATAATCAAACAACCACTAGCACAACTACCTTCTCTCCTTTCCTTCTCAATTATGGTCATCAACCTCAATCTGAATTTGCTCAAAAAAGAAAAGAAAGAAATCCTGCAGCAGGACAATTCGTGGAAGAGTTAAAAAATACCAGAGAAATTGCCAGTGCTGCACTCAAAATGGCAGCATATGACATGAAATGTTTTCATGATCGAAAAATGCATCCTTCAATTGAGTATAAACCCAGCAATCTAGTTCTTCTTGAAGCTACCAATATTTGAACAGAATGACCATCCAAAAAATTAGACAATAAATGATATGGTCCATTCGAAGTGGTAAAAAAAGAAGGACTTGCTGCATATCGACTCAAACCAGACAAAACACGGCAAAAAATTCATCCAGTTTTCCACAAATGTCTACTTCATCCCTATCGACCAGCAGAATTTCCTTCACAACAGATTGAGAAACCTCCTTTACCAGAGATAATCTCAGGACAACAAGAACATGAGATTGAAGCAATCATTGATTCTCAATGATTTGGAAACACTATCCAGTATCTCATCAAATGGAAAGGTTTTCCATGAGAAGAAAATGAATGGATCCCTGTTAAGGAACTGTCTAATGCCCAAGCAGCTATACAAAAATTCCATAAATAACATCCAGATGCTCCTCATCTCACTATTCACATTTTCCAAACATCCACTGATTCTCCTTGTTCTTGTGAATCTTGTCCCATCTGTTTAGGAATTCCTCCACCAACTCCTTCTTCTCTCTTCTTAACCGAAGATTTCAAACAATTCCACAAGCGCTATCAATGCTTCAATGACTCTTATTTTGATTTTCCTCAGCTGTAATCAATCTGGAATCTTGATCAAAGAAGGGGGGTAATATCAGAACCTTATTCCTTATCTCTTATCTCGCTTATCTTGTATCTCTTATCTATGACATAGTGTAGAAGGTTGTAGAACATTCTATGCCTCATGGTCAAAGGTATAAAGAATGCATGTACATAGTCAATTCCCCAGTCTTGAAATTATCATTCACTGTTCTCATTAGCTCATTTTGAGTGATTGAGGCAGGGTCCTGACACACTTACTGACAAAAGGTCACAACTTAGGCGCTCATCATGCCTTTCATCGGTGACCATCCCTGATCTAACTGACGAGATTACCCGACAGGACGATCAGTACTATGCCGCAGGCGGCTTCGGCGATGTCTTTCGATGTTGTTACACGAGCGAAACGAGCGAAGATGGTGGCAAGGAGGTTCGAGCATGGTTGTCATCTCCAAGTGTCACTTCTTGAGATCTTTTATCTCAAGTAGGTTGCCGTGAAAGCCTTTCGATTCAGTTTTTCAGTCGACAAGACCACACATGATCAGGGAACGACGACTCATGTGCGTCTCTTTGCTTGTTTAATCTACATCCCATGTCGGACAAGTCTCGTAGATGATCTGTCGAGAGCTCGGGATCTGGAGGCGGCTCAATCATCACAACATCGTACCATTTTTTGGGATCTCATACAGCTTCGGGCAAAAGGGAAGCACGTCCTTGGTATCGATGTGGATGCTGAACGGAACGCTACATACATTCCTGGAGACGCATGACGATCGTCTCATGGTCGTACACCGCCTACAACTGGCAAGTAAAACTGTGGAACGTGCCATGGAATTGTGGTCTCTGAACGTCTCTCTTTAGCTGTTGGATATTGCAAACGGACTTCAATACTGTAGGTGTGATTCACCTTAGTACGCCTACAACGTTCATCAAGTACAGTGCACTCCATTCCGGTGATCCACGGAGACCTAACGAGCGTACATCGCAGGGGTTAGAATCTGTCTTGCTAGCTGAGCTACGAAACAGAACAACGTGCTCCTTGACCACAATTACAATGTTTGCCTGACCGATTTCGGGTGTGTGTCGTTGGTAGGTGAACTCCCGCAAGGACTCACTTACCTCAAGATGTCTACCATGAGACTGGGAACCCTACAATGGGCCGCGCCCGAACACTTTTCGCTCGATGAAGAAGAGACGAAGAATACCATCAAAAGCGATATCTATTCGTTCGGAAACATGTCCCTCTTGGCACGCGCATTGCATCTTCGTGAAGTGTATACACGTGACTTCTTTCCTTTCAGGTACTTCCAGGGAAATACCCGTGGTCCGAGGTCCGAGCCGATGCCGCTGTTGTGCTGCGTTTGTCTCAAGGTCTCAAACCTGATCGACCGCCCGCACGACCGATTGATGATTGTCATTGGGCGTTCATCGAGCGGTGCTTGTCATCTGTTCCCGAGAGACCGTTTGCCGAAGAATTGGTGCCCTTGCTCCAGCACCTCTTGGGCACCTATCCTCCACAGCCCTTACACGTCCTCCTCAGTGTACCAATGACATTGCCAGATCCATCGAATGATCCTGGTGATGGCGATTCGGGAGAGCTCGTCGCGCCGATGAGGTCACAGCGAGGCATTGTGGCAGAGCTTGAAGATGACGTTCAGAACCGTGTCCTACTTTCCAGGCGGGACCCAGATGAGAACCCCCCTCGTGAACATGGCAGAGCAGAAAATATGTATAGTTATCTGTCAGGCCAGAGCATGTGGCCACAGCAGGAACACACCTCAGAGGGTACTTCAACCTCTAGCATACTGACTGGCGTGTCATCGGACGGTCGACCAAGTGAGTGTCTTCGACTGATCACCTGAGAATTGAGCCAAGTTTCTTTTGGCAGTGATCTCTGAATGGGTTTACGGGAAACTTTTGGGGTAAGGAACATACGGTTGTGTTTACCTCAGCCATAATTTGTCCAGTGGCAAAAATTTTGCTGTCAAACAGGTTGAGAAAGGACACGAGGACATACAGTACATATCTCCCCAACTTAAAGATGGAACGAGAAATCCTCAGTGGGCTACATCATCCTCATATTGTTGTTTACCTCGGATCCGAAGAGACGACGGCCTTCCTAAGTATGTAAGTCGTCTCCTCGTTTGATCTCGTGCGAGGTGCATGATTCGGCGGCAGATTCTTGGAATACGTCCCTCAGTCCATCGAGGACTGTCTTCTGTCATATGGCAGGTTCAGTGAGGAGGTGATCAAGTCGTTCACTGCCCAAATCTTTGATGGGTTGGCGTATCTGCACGCCAATCACATCGTCCATAGAGTATGCCATTACCATCCTCGCTTACTTTGCCTACCCATTTACCGAACCTCTTCAGAATATTGAAGCTGGCAATACCCTCCTCAGCGAGTCTGGCATCTGTAAACTTTCTGGATTCGGAAACGCCCAGCGTGCTACCGACGACCGCACTTCATGGATTTCGATGCGCGGTACCATGTTCTGGACCGTTCCAGAAGTAGCCCGGAGTCAAGGTGGAAAGTGGTGTGGTCCCAAAGTCGATATCTGGATCGCAGGCTGTGTGTTGCTCAAGATGTGGGGTGGAGACAACGAGCTGTGGGATCACGACATCACTGCGTCGGTGGTCAAGGTGAGTCGCATGTTCATGTCACAACCAGGAGGCGCTCATATATCTCATGTCAACGTGCCGATCATAATCGTGATCGGGATCACGATGTAACATGCCACGAATCAAAGGACGTTTCCGTCCCTTCCTTTGAACGTTATTCTGTCTGATCTTGCTGCTAATTTTAGGAACCGGTGTTTTGTCGTGTGCGTCGCAGTTTACTGTTGTCGCGGAAGGCGGACGCTAACATGTAACCCGGGTCTCTGCAGAGTTCCAGAGACACGCGCGAGCGCCACTGAACTGCTTCAACATCCCTATTTGACGCTTCCTCTGGACTGGGTATTTACCGGATTTAAGTAAGAGGTGGAATGGACGGTGGGCATGTTTGGCAGGGTTGGCAGCGCGATCAAGCTCTACCCTGTAGCTCCTGAAGGAAGAAATAGGTCTATATACAACAGTAACTACCAACAACTTTCAATTCCCTGCTGGTCATCTGGAGATCGGGCTCTGAAGCTCCGCGGACTGGACCAAACCATACTCTAAACAAAAACCAGTGAAAATTGGGAAAACTGGGTAGTATTATCCCACCGTTTCAACTGATGGTCCCGTGGATCGGCGCGATTGTTGAACCATTCCTTTCTGAGAGCAGCTTGTTTCGCGCATTTAGATACCAGTGATAAGGGACTTGGAGAAGTTGTTGTACCGCACAGTATATAGATCAGTAGATACATCACCTCATTCGCGCGTGGTAAGCGGTACCAAAGAGAGGCCTGAACAGAACATGTTCATGTCAATGCAGTGTTGACAGCTCTTGATCGATCCAAATGGATATCATGACGTCACGTGTCACGACTTGACTCAAACCCCTCTATCGACTCGACCATGTCCTACCTCAGTGGCCGACACATCTCTCGTGGTGGGTGGTCACTCTAAGCTGCCCTGACAATAAATAACATTCACGGGCAGATGATTATGACCGCAGCGCCAATTTCGTCTCGGACAGCGGCGAGAACGCGCAAGTCCAAGTTGCCGAGGATGTCCTGCTCGCGGGGGATCACGGCGGACGCGGAATCGGGCTCGCGGGAGGCTACCCCGGCTCTCGGTCACCGCACCAAGCCCCTTCGAGTCCTCCCGTCTCCACCGCCGCCGACTACCTCCCCGTCCTTTACCCACAGGTCTCCAAATCGCATGTAAGCACCGATGCCTATGCCGGATACGATCCTGGCATGGCAGGCTGCTCCACCGAAATGAGTCAGTGTGAGATCCCCGGCGTACCCTGGTTGGGAGCCTCCGCCCTTCCCCCTGCGTTACCCGCACATGCTCAGGCGCACCCCCACGCTCATGCCAATTCTCTGGGCTATCTGCATGCGACGAGCTGCGGGTACGAACGCGATGAGGTGGAGTACTCGACGTCATGCTTGTCGAGCAAGTCCCCGTCCGTGAGAGATGTTTCGGGGCCCGTTCCTGTTACCGGTCCAGTTCCAGTTGCGCTCGCGGTACCAGCCGTAGATCAAACCAAGGTCCCAGACTCGGACTCGAAAGACCTGGACACAGCCGCAGCCAATCAAACGCCAGCCTCAGCTCCAGCCACGTCCCCACCCCAAACTTCCCGCAATTACGGGAAATCAACACATCCAAGTCCCCGCCACCCCTCTTTCGGCACACGCCTCGTCGGGCGTGTCGAACGTTTCGCTGGCAAGGTCCTGCACGATCCCGCGATCGAAGCCCGCGGAAAGCGACACATGGTACGTTCAATTTCAAGGCTTCGGTCTTGGCTGCCCTCGCTGACGTGCCGCGTGGTGGGGTTCTAGACGGGCCATTTGTAACCGACCTGACCGTCATCGACGTTTGGGCCCTCGGCTCCGCCTGAAAAAAAAAAAGGACGTGCTCATTATTATATAGGATATACTTACGGGCGAAAATAAAAATAAAAAAAGGCATTGGTTGGATGTTTATTGTCTCCGTCTGTCCCGGCATCGATCGGAGTCGGCGATCGGAATGCTGTGCCGAGGACGTCTCCTGATTGGTGGGTACCTTCATGCGTATCTATGAAGTTCGCTTGTCGCCGCGATCGTAAAAGACGAGCGATATGTGCACTACAACGTAGAGATTGCGTCCGATCGCGACGTGACGACCGCAACGGGCGTACCTGGCCTAGTCCGACGAGCGGTAAACTCAGTCCAGCGCAGAGCATCCACGCTACCCGTCCATCGTGGGTGTCCCTCATTGGCCGTGTGCGATATTCGACGTGTCGCCGACACCGCGATGCCGAGATCGAGATCTGAAGAAACAACGCATGTCAGCCCTGTTTCGTCCAGTCCTCGATCGCTCCCTACGGTACAGAGATACAGCCACCTCTAATCCGAAATCCAAATTCGACTGGCTCCGCCACCAAAAGAAAAAAGTAAGTCCATGTGTGCCCTTTTAGTGTACAGTTACATACATCTGGCATTAGGTAGTGCTTACTACGATAAAAACACGGCACGAGAGAGAATACAGGATATACATATGCGAATTGACTTCCATGTTGCTTGTGACCAGTTTACCCCGAACACTCAGGCTTCCACATCCATACAGGCCTGGACCAATGCTCGCGCCATCCGTCCATCCCTGATTGCCTCAACGATCACCGATAACTTGTCCCCCAGAGTGGTATCCACCAACCCTCCAATCATTGCTTCCTCCGCTTCCAGTACGGCCATCTGTCCCTTGCGCATACCAAACACGCTCCCACGTAGGTTATCCGCACCGTACATCGGAATCCCAAGCTCCCCCCGGACGAACTCATACAGCACCCGTGTGCGAGGCGCCAAAAAGGGCGATGCAGGCGCTCGACCGCGCGGGGCAAGGTCAAAGACTGACATGGATGACGAACCTGAGCGCCCTCTCCGCACATCTGCCAACGAGACACCCAAGTATGCACATCGGAGCTCGGTCAAGAGCGCTGCGAGCTTGTTCGCCAATGCCGTGCGGAACGACGCCACCTTGCCCAGGTCGAGTGCAGAGAGGTCAAGCCATGCAAGCGCTTCGATGAGCGGCGAGATCGCCTCGCTCGCCACCTTTTCCATCCGCGCCGTTGTGTCCATGCTGGTGGTCCGGTCGAGTGCCTCGTATATCTGGGACATCACCTTGCGCGTAATCTTATCTACGAGCTGGTCTGCGCCAGAGAGAGAAAACTCTTGGCGCACGAGGTCGCGCACGACGTCTGCAGACAACTCCCTCATTTCGACATACATGGCACGCAAGTCGAGGGCCTGGCAGACAACATACAGGTGCGCAGCTGCCAGCATTTGAGACACTTCGAGTGCCGTTAGTGTATAGCGGGCCGAGATGAAGGCGAGGGAACTATCAAGATGGATTGTCAATAGGGAGAACACTGCAAGAGAAAACGACTGACTTGACGCTCTGATTGTGCATCTCGGCACTGACATTTCCCACACCCACATTCATTCCACCGAGCACATTTAACTCTCCAACGTATGATGCGGCGGAAATGTCCAAGCCCTTGGCACCAAAGTCCAGTGCGCTCTCACCACCAGAAAGGTTACCTGGTAGACCACGATTCATAGCGGGATTGATTATCTCTGAGAGTTGCACAAACATGAGTCGACCGATCTGCGCAAGCGAGAGTCGAAGGTGGTCCATGGCGTTGGTGACAGCCAATGCCTGGAAGTTTCCAGCGTGATGAATTTTACCTGCGATACGTGAGCCGGGGGCTATACCCACGGGACACGAGGAATACGCACCTTTCCCACCGGGTTCACGAGGGGGTTCCACCAGCGGGTTGTCGGTCGTGGAGTTGACTTCGACGCGGATGGTTTCTTCGATCTTCTTGATATCCTCAAATTGGGGACCCAACCATTGGGGAGATGTGCGGAGAGAGTAGCGGTCTTGCCTGAGTACACCGTCATCTTCCTCAATCTTGACCTCGACTTCGTGATTCTGAACAAATTTAGATTCGGACAGAAGAGACCACATGAGATGGGCAGCTTCGATTTGGCCAGGATGAGGGCGAGCAAACTTGCTAACAAAAGGATCGAACGAGCCACGACAGCCTAACATCGCTTCTACAGACAGTGCAGTCAAGACCTAGTCAAGCGTGAGCCAACAATCCGACTCGGATGCAACTAATAGTACTTACTGCTCCGAGAACCACCATGTCCTTGGCGCCATTAACGACGAGAGTGGCCAAACCAGCACTAAAGGCAGTACCATTGAGGATGCCAAGGTGCTCTTTGGACGCCAGTGGAAGTGGGGACGTGTTCGTGAGGGCGAGGGCTCTGGGAGCGGTATATATGGTGGAGGAAGGGGAGAGAAGAGAGTAAGGGACGGTTGATGATTGAGTGATGAAGCTGGGTTTGGCAAAGTCATCGCCATGAAGAGAGGATGCGGGGGTACTCGGGGAAATGGGTGACACGCCGCCAGACTCTGTGGCGGGCGTAGTTGCGCCAGATGCAGTAAAGGTATATGAATCTGCAAGGGGAGATGGGGAGGGCGGCGTGGGAACATTAAAACGAGTGGGTAGGGATGGAGGAATCGGGGGCGCTAGCAACCATACACGGATAGCGGGGTTTCCAATGAGCATGCCAGCAATGTAGGAAAGAGGGGAAAGGTCTAGAGGTGGTGATAAGCGACGATACAAGGGAAAAAGAGCAAGATACTGACCGCCGCTGGCAGAGATGCTGCCACGGAGGGGTACAACGGGTACGATGCCCTTGTCGATGACCTCGACCATTTTTTCGACGAGTTCCCAGCGGACACCCGAGTGACCCCGTAAAAGGGAGTTAGTGCGGACAAGCATGGCAGCACGTGTCCAAGAGGGAGGCATTGTGGTGGAATGTGCCGGGTCGGAGAGAGGCAAGATTGCTGGAAGGGATGAGCGGGACGTCTCGGATGTGAAAAGTAATAAGAACATACTAGAAGTTGAAGCATCACTTGAGCGAGAGGAAGGGATCAATACGCCTATATGTTGGTGCTGGAGGAGGGCAGCACCGAGTGCGATGGGGTCGTCGGTGCGGGTGTCAGCGCTTCCGCCAAAGCCGGTGGATACGCCATAGATGGAAAGGCCTGCTCCAACCTTGGAAGCGATGACATGGCGAGAAGCATTGTGGGCAGCACGGAGCTGCTCGCTGGAAGAGAGGCGCACAGACGGCGCGGAGGGCTTAGCCGAGGGCGAGGGAAAGTGGTGTGCAACGGCGGCGATCTGTGCAAGCGAGAGATCGCTGCCGGTGAGCGTGACGGGCGTACCCGAGCTACGAAGAGTCAACGGAGAGGTGTAGCAAACAGAGGGAGACGCACAGGTATTCGTCGAGTTCGCGGACGTGAGCGATGTAGGAGGCTAGGAGAGAATTCGAAGACATGGCGAGACTGGGGGAAAGAGACGGAAGGAGACGGGTCGTCTTTTATGTCTCTGGTCAGATCCGCAACGGCGGGAATCTCTGGTAACAAAAAACATCATCATATAATCTGACGTAGTGGTTCAAAACCATTCAGATCAATCCCCAATTCCCATTTCCAGAAACGGTTATGTTCCGTCAGATCTCAGATTCGCGTCAAACAACCCCTCCAAGCGACCCCCCCTCCTGTGCAGGTGCAGAGGGGGGGGTCACTTCATTAATTTCAGGTATACAGCAAACAAACGACCTGTACAGATCCTCTCACGCTGTGCGCAACGTTTAACACAGCAACGCCTCGACGACCTTGTTCCATTAACATCGCTTCATGCATAGCATTCACCTTCGGTCGAATCTTTCAATTCCTCCGCCACTCGGACAATCGTTCACCGTGCTCGCCGAGCCCGCCACGACGACCGTTCTCATTCGACACAGCTTGGTTCTCCATGACATGCAGTTGCGACGTCTTTACAGCTTCCACGAGGCTTGACGCACTTGCACCGAAAGCGGACGTCTCACTTTTATGAGCGCCTGATCTACATCTACACAACCATCACGGGAATGCGGCCAAGACATCTTCATAGCCAACGGGTAAATCAGATGTGGCCCTGATGGCCTGCTCCGTACTCTCACATCGATGTCACTGAAACGTTATCGCGCTCCCTTATTTCTCCGTGCGTAGTCATCGGGTTCTTGGCGATAACTCGTGCCGTTCCGACTCCATCCTTCACCATGTCTCACATGCACACTCGACTCATCCAAGGCTCATCGCATTTACGGCAATCGAGCCCTGCCATCGTGTGCTTGTTTTTTTTACCCTTTCCACACTGAGCTCACTTACGTTGATTCATATTCATGATACTGCGGTTAACGTTCTTCATTCCCCTTCTGTGCCTATCTCCCATCCAACGTTGCGGACAAAGTTCCGATATCAACCGAATCGATGAGCGGTAATCTTGCCTCTCCGCACGCTGAGAAAAAACTGTGTCAGAACCAAATCACCTGTCCGACATACGGCTTGTTCTTGGTTGTAGCATTGCATACTATGCTTTACTGGGTCGGTTTGACTACCGACGCCGACAGGGTACGCCAGAGTAAGGTTGCCACGAAGCTTTTGGTTGCATAGCAGGTTGCGCGCTACCCGGATCCTTCCATTCATCGCACGCGCAACGACGATCCAAATTCCGTCGAAAGCTCTACCTCTTGACGCGACAAGAGCTTAGAAGAGAGCGTAGTCCCAACGACGCTGCCTCGCAGTATATTGGTTCTTCAGCGCCTATCCGTACATAACACGTTCCTCTCGAGTCTCGCCATCCGCACTATTTGCGTCTTCCACCATTCTATCATAGAAGTGCGCCGGAACATGAAACGTTCTCTCGGTCGCAGCCGTGAGTACAAAAATTAAAGACATGCAGCCACCACGAGGAGTTATCGTCGAAGTCATGAACGTTTGAACTTTGTAGTCGCACTTAAGACTCTTTTCTTCAACGTCCACACTAATTATTCCAGGGGTTCTTTCTATCCTGGCCTGCGGCCGCAAGAGCTGAGTTTGCTTTGCAGCCTTGACCGGAAGTTCCTGGAGGTTTGAAAATCCGTCAGATATATCCTGGAACACACACATAGAAAGCGCCACCAAACCATGCGGATAAATGCTGCATTTCCGCCATGCTGATAAGAATGCGTGCAGTCATGCGTGGATGCATCGCGTCTGGGATCGCGCGCTTGAACCCTATCCTGTATTCTCGGTGCAAGAACGCCCACCGTGACGGTCATTTCGGTGAAGGCCGCACATGTCCCAACGAGGGGCATCTTCACAGCACCACTGGGCTCACCAGTTCAAACAGGGGAATGCTCGCCGAAACGTCGCCATGCATTCGTCAAACCTACGCATCGTGGAAAATGCAATTTCACTGTTTCGCTTTTCCGAGCCTTTTTCCAGTAGCCCCTTTCGTTTTCCACTTTGTCACTTATCGACCCTTGGTGCTGCTCTCAGGCAGCATTCCCATGCATGTGGCCATGCAACCGTGACAAGCGAACGGCATGCATTTCCCAAGAGGTCCACGCCAAGAGTTCGCACTGATACGTCGTGTGGGCAACTGCCGGTGCTGATCATGCCCCAATTAGCGAACAAGGCAACTGATGACGGGTGATCCGTCTGGCAACATGGCACGTGGTTCGCAGTACCTACCCAATAGTGACTTATGCCGATACAGACCCCTGTCTGAGTCTGACGGCATGATAGACATCACGTCCAGCACGACACTCACGGTTTCCATCGTCTTACCCCACCACAACGCACGTCACCGGCGGAACGAACCCCGTTCACATCACACGCCACGCCGATGTCGCCGTACCTCCAAATATGCAGGCTGGCACCGACGTCGTACTCTCACACCGCGATGCCCAACGTGATCACTTTATCTTATTTCCCCTCTCCTTTCCTTTTTCTTTGCTTGAACGTTCACACACACGACGCCATGCGCATACACCAAGGAACATGACATCTGACGCAGACTCCGGAAGCAAGCTAATCGACCGAGGATCGAGAGTGTAACAGTTCTTGAAGCCGTACAGAGCCTGAAGTCGAGATGTCGCGGGTGCTATCCGACGAATGAGGAAAGAGGAGCGTGGATGTGATCCGATGCAATCGAGGGAGGAGGGTTGAGGGACAGCAAGAGGTCGTGAAGTCGCTACGAGCGACGGATCGTGGACGATGAAAGGGAGTCTGCGGATGGACGCGAGTAGATAAATGATTGTCGGCGACGAGCGCGACAGGTTGTACGAGTCAGCAACGAATGCGGCAGACCTAGTCAGCAACGAGTGCGACGACAATGGTGATTGCAAAAACTAAGTCGAGAGGTAATAATAATGCTATGCCACCCCGTCTACGATGGTGGCAGACGTAGTATTCATTACTATGTACTAGTATTGTATCTGTCCGTTACAGAGAGTATATCCCGCGCAAAAAAGTGGGGTGGTGTGAACCTCGCATGGTCGTCGGAAGCATCCTTTTGGTGCGAAAGCGTAATTGGAGCTCAGTGCGGACATCCAGGACAGGAACCGAGCGAGCGCTGGCTCAAGCTCCAGGACGTGTATAGTCATGTAAGCGAAGAATGGGGATATTGGCCCGCGTGGCGTCGGGAGAAAAAGGGAAAGATGAAGTATCAAGGAGAAAACGGGGGGCGGGGAAGTCAAGCAACAAAAAACAAAAGTGTAACAGATAAGAGCTGGTGAAACGCCCATCGTCCATCAGTCTTAAATATCCGACGTCCGAAGTTAACGAGAGCGAATTGGCAGGTGAGGGCCATCCCGGGAGATGAAACACCGTGACGAATCGCGCTCGTGCGATCGGCGAGAGGGTGGGTTGATGGCGCACAGTCCGGTCATTAGCATCTTGTACCGCAGGCCATCGATGCAATTCACGGACATTTCCAATTCTCTTCTACGAGAAGACGAAAAGAAAGTGAATGTCGAGAACGGGAACAGCCAGAGCGCGGTAAGGTGGACTCCACGTAGTTCGCCAGCGCTGGACAATTGCTTGATGTGACCTTACCATTCCTCAAGACACCGATTTATCAGGACGTTTGAGACAGTAGTGAAACAAAGCCAGCCCAGACGAATGGTCTCGCCCTTGCCGTGTGGGGATATGTGGGAGTATCCACAAGTGTGGACTGATGGTGTTGCCGTGAAGACGTTGTGAGGACGACGTGTCATGTCCAGAAAAGTGCAGACGCTCGAATGCTATGCCAGGTCAGCGTCAGTGATACAGCGATCCATTGAGAAGACTCTGAATCATGTTTCAGCGAGCTACGGCCGTGGTGGTTACCCAAATCGACCGGAACCAGGGAGCTAAAAGATGAAACGTGACTCCCCACATTGATGACATCATCTTCCGTTCATAAATACTCTTTTGTTTTTTGCGACCAAGACTCAGCGCTGCGAACTGTCAAGCAGCTCACCTTACTGTCCAGAGGACAAGCGTGCAATGAGAAGGTTCTTTACCTTCGAGAAGAGAAGACCGAGCAGCTCCGAAGCGCGTAAAGATGGTAAGACATAAACCCCTCGGAATGTTGCCGTAGGTGACCAGTGAGGCCACGTCGCAGGAGAAAGTCGGTGACAGGTCAGGTGAACTACCCCAAGCAATGTATCATTCAACCGGTTCTTTCCGTCGGCCGATGATCGAATCAACTGGAGGGTACACATATCATGTGGTGATGTGGCCACTTTCATGGTCGCTCGCTCGCTCCGACAGTATCCGAAGAGAATGATATCGTTGGATCCCCAGCTTCAAATTGATTTTGATACTAATGGAAACATCGAATGCCGCATGTGACCGCTTATCTGCATCTCTAGATAAGGCGACGCATCAAGTCGGAGCGAAAGGGGAAAAAAAAACAGACATATCTTGTGGCATCACTTGGGAGGTGACATGAGAACCAATGTAACTGATTATCTGAGGAAAACGACGCTGGATTCATCAGTGATCCGAGAGGGTAAGAACTTGATCATTTTTTGTTCTGAATTCAATATTCGACGACACTGCACCGACTCGGAGGTCCTGAGCCCAAGTGCTGGCGTGCTGTGATCCAGTAATAGGGACTGGTTGACCCGAACTTACCATGAGCATTGAATCCGACGTATGGGTCAATTTCCTAGTATTGCCGGAAGAAAGTCGACCCTGGATTTTCCCCATACTTAGATGATCTTTCCATCATGACCTCGAGCTCGATGTTCCCCGGATAGCGTAAGCCAACCCACGCAGCTATATAATTACTCGCGGAATCCAAAATAAATAAAATAAAATAAAAGGCCCAGGAAACGATAAATGAAGTGATCAGGACGCCATAGAACACCACTCTTTCGCACACGAATTTGTCACTTAGTTTAATTGGAGGGTTCGAAAATGATACCATGTACAGCATGTGGAATTTCCGCCTAACATGAGCGAGCAAAATGAAAAGACCTGCCTGCGGCATTTTCTCGAACCCGTTCTGAGAAAGGAAAAGGATGTCTTGCATGTTAGTATGCTAAGGTATTCCATGATATAGATTTATACATTAGTCGCATGGAACGAATTATTCAGACCACGATACCCGCGTCGTCTACCTGGTGAACAACACGACCCATGTGCGCGATTTGCCAACCTGGTTTGATGTTTTCCACCAAGCTGGAGCATGTCTCTACCATGTCAGATTCTTCGAGAAGCCAATCCTCGCCACGGCTGAACATGTCCCTGTCCGGAAATACCTCCAAAATCTCCGTGTTGAAACCATCGACCTCGAGGGTATACGTCCGACGTAGCTCACGCTTTCCCCGAACCGTCGGTGTCTCAACGTTGAGGAGACTAAACTGCGGATTGCGACGGAGCTGCCGGAATGTTTGGCCGATGGGGTATTTGTCGTCTAGAAAGAGACGCTCGCTTTCAGGGGAAGTAATAGTGACGATGGACGTTGCAACGCAGACGACACGGTTGGCGCACAAGAGGTGTACTTGACGCGATTGTGTGATGGGGAATTCGGGTGAAGCAGGGCGTAAACGGGGAGACGTGTTCGCATATATACGTTTCACGTGGACAGGGCGTCCGAAGAATGTGCTATCAAAATATGAATATGATTGGCAAAAGCAGCGGGTTCGAAAGTTTTGCTACCTTAGCAAGCGTTGCAAATCTCCCTGAGCAGCGAGCATGATGCGCTCGAGGCCTGTCGTGTCACCTGGAATACATGAAAGCTTTGGAGTGGGTGAGCATCCCCACCCTTACCGATGAACAAAGAAAACGGTTCACCTTCACAGTCGTGGACGCAGTGCTGTACGAGTCTTGTGCGAGCATTTGGTGTAATTGTGTAAAGGGTATGTAAAGAGTGATTAGAGCGACTAGGTGATGACTTCTGTCAAGTGGGCGATGTAGTAGTCCCATTGGCATGCACTCTGGCCCGGGATTTATGGGCCACTGGCAGTGACGCCTAAGTCTCAGGGTGGAAATGACAGTTGCCTTATTGGGTGTCACGTGGTCTCGGACCATCTCATCCGGACGTGCGTACTGGGGGATTGTTTCCATGGCTGAATCGCGGCAGTCGAGTCGAGATCTACATCAACGGCGCCAATAACACCTATGTGTGGATAACAACTTGACAGGCGTAACGCGGCGCATTCGTCGCCTGTCAAAAGTCTTCAGACTCGTTCTAGGAAGTACATATTTACAACATACCCGGTTTTGGCCGTGTCCTTCCTGGAACGTCTGGTTCGAGACTAGGTATCATGGGATTTATTTTGCTTTATGTACCCCGCCTGAACTAGCCTATGGTATCATGTCGTTATGTGATCATTAATGCACTCATTTAAATTGACAAAGTTACAATCGCCTATCACTAATGACCGACACATGGTCTATGTCATTGAGGAATACGCCCATGGAGACTCGGAGAGAGTTGTTGTAGTCATACCTACAGTAGAGAAGACAACAATCAAGTCGCTGGGAACTTTTGGAGAGGCGGAAGGTCGTTTCACAGGCGGTGATATGCAAAAGCAGCCCCCGATAAATGCTTCTGGGATTTATTCTCAGCAGGCAAAGGGAGAATCAAATGTCTTCGTTCAGAGATGGAGGAAAGTCGGGAATCACTAGATGACAGAAACAAAGCGGTAACCGAAATCAGTGGGGATAAGTCCAATGTCCATGGCGAATTTAATATCCGGCGTGCACCTCAGGCCTCAGGAACTGCTAGTGAATGATACAATATCGGGAACCGTGGTTCTCCGACGAACACGTGACAAACGAAAAACGATTGCCCCAAGCGAGATGATAGAATCTCATCATCTCAAACCACTCAGCCTTCAACTGTACCATGGTATGTCAAGATTTTTTTAAATGCTGGTGGATTCTGAATCCGTTGCAGGGGAGGGCCAAAAAAACACGCAAATTCGCAGCGGTCAAACGACTACTAAGTCCTAAAGATGCCCGTTTGTATGACGATTAGTTCTGCTTCATCAAACGATGTATACAAACTGTATCTCGACAGGAAGGAGAACCAGTTAAAGCAAAAGAGACAAGAGGACGAGGAAAAAGCAAAAGCAGTTCGTCGGGTGTACGTGGTCGTAAACCCGCAAGCTCCAGTGTCTCACATCGTCATTCCAGCCCGCAAACTGCGTCATCCCTCCTTCTCGCGCACAACACAGAACTTGTACCACCGTATCGCGTGCTTATTGACACCAACTTCATCAATTTTAGTCTTCAAAACAAGCTGGAGCTTATCAGTGGCATGATGGATTGTCTATATGCTAAATGTGCGTTCTTCTGCGTTTCGATAGTATTGTTTGACTGTTTACGGGAAGGTATACCATGCGTGACTGATTGCGTAATGGCCGAGCTTGAAAAGCTGGGCCACCGTTACCGTGTAGCGCTCCGGTGAGTCACCATTTTCTTTGTAAACCCTGCAGAGCTGAAAGTGCTTACCAAGAGTCGCTCGTGATCCTCGGTTTGAGCGCCTTCACTGCAGTCATACTGGGACATATGCCGACGATTGCCTAGTCCAACGTGTGACAGCGCACAAGTGCTACATCGTCGCAACGTGCGATCGTGAGCTCAGGCGACGAATACGGAAAATTCCAGGAGTTCCGCTCATGTACATTGTTGCGAGGCGGTACGCTATTGAGCGCTTGCCTGACCAAGGCGCCCCAATATAATCAAAGACGACACTATGGTCTGAATTTCTCGTTTTGAGATCCGTTCACCTCCTGAACCAAGTCCCATCGAGTCATGCTCGAGGATATGGTAAGTCGTGGCGAGCGGAGATACAGGTCACGCTTCTTGCTTCCTGCATTGGGCAGAACTATTTCGTACGTGGCTGCATCAAAATTTCGGCCATCGTTATCTGGCACTGTGAAGCGCATGAAGATCTATTGATGCTACATGGACGATGTATCAAGCTTGGCTATGCGGGAGCCGAATCGTCGCTGACCGTCATTTGATTCCAAGGAAAGTATACGAATATCCACTCACCACCTCGAGCAAATTTTCGGTCAAACAGAGTCATGCCCGGGTATCCATGCAGAGACCACGACTTCAAGCTTGGAGCTTCCCATATAGGTACGTTTTATTGGGCTTCAATAATTCTAACCCATCAGGTCCACGTGCTGGCGGCCAGATTGCGTTGCATTGCAACCTCTTCACTGAGGGTCGACTCACGTGATACAGTACAACTGAGACCCTGCTGAGTTGCACGCCTTGAGGTTCATAACTCTCGGCCATTCGCGCTGGTCGGCTCCTGAGGTAAATATACGATACCGGGCGGGACATGTTGAGAACACTTTACAGGTGATAGGCAACTTTGCACTCGAATAACCGGGTGTGCGGGCGGACGGCACCAATGATTCTATCTCTTTCAGCCTTTCCCTCAGCGTATTCAATAGAATTGCGAGGAAACTGTTCATGTCTACGGAACTCATGCTTGTGAGGATATTTCTATGACTTCAACTATCGAATGATGCTCGCTGCCGGGCCGGTGGGCTTCGTTTAGATCTGGAAATGAGATTTATAATTCCCTTGTCTTCGTAAGGTATCCGCGAGTGAGTGTATCTTCCTGCACGGCGGCAGTTTCATCACTATAACTTGGCGCTGACTTTAGCTCTCACATGATACCGTTTCTCCGCGAAGTTGTTCGACATGGGAACAAACATTGCTGTAAGTAACAACTGAGAACCGTGGCGTTCCCCATATGAGCGAGGCGCTGTTCTCTGCGCATGATTGGTACTGGGTTGGCGTGGTACCGAGGGAAGCTAAGGTTATTTTTTTCCTCGACCATTCTTCCCTTCATCAGGGCCGTTCTCAATCTCGTGGAGTCCGTTCCCGTGCAACGACCATCTATAAGCCAATGGGGACGCACTGCCGAGCAGCGGCCCCCGGCTATTATCGCAGGTAACAACCGCGGATACTTGATTATTCCTCCGCGACCGTGAAACTAAAAGGGGGTTCCTTGTAGGGCTATTTCAGTCACGCAGGAAAAAGCGTTTATGAACGAAACACCACTAGAAACGGATGCACTACTGTCCTTGGCTGTTAAAACATTCGTGCTGTGATGTTATATGTCATTGGGACATGATCGTCGAGCTGGGACCTTGCTGTGCCCACTGCGGACGGCGACAACGGACAGAGTGACTGTTCAAGAGTTCAAGTGGGCACTATAAGAGCACACATACTAGCATGACGAACCGTCACACTGTGAACGACTCGATCTCGTTTTCGACTCGCTGACTCGCTCCAGAGCCCAGGTCAAGAATCGAGGATGAATGAATGAAATTATATTGACAAGCATTTAAGCTCAGGCGAATTCGGAGAAGCCGAGAAGGTGCCCCGTTAGCTCAAAGAAAGAAAGAGAGAACTAAACTAGAGTATCGAGATGATCAGGTAAGAAGATCGAAACATAGGATGAAGAAGCGGAGGAATCGAGCATACGTAACCGCCATCGAAACGTTGCCCAGATATGCCCTGCAGTGTAAATGCCAAACACGGGCAAGACAAATAGGCGTAAGAGGGGGGAGAGGAGCGGGCGCCATGCGAAAGTACTATCAGATAACAGCGCAAGAGGAACTGGTGGAACAAGTCGGCTGGAGGTGGTCCCCATCACGTGACATGAGCGTCTAGGCGAACATTGTTGGTATCTTGATTCTTGAAGTCGTTCTTCTTTCTCGCCCATTCAGTCGGCGAGGAAATCACACTTGAAGTAACATGTCAGCAGCTGCAGCGCGTGCAGAGGACACAATCCCTACCGGATATCAGTATTCTTGGTCTCCTGGCGCCACACTCTCCATTGAGGAGTTCGTCGCAAAAGTATTCGTTTAGGACATTTCTAGCATGGTCTATTCCTCACACTCATATAGTACAAGCCGTCCATGGTTCAAAATGATGGCACAAAGCCAGTGAGGACGTATCGGCTGCAGTAAACGGTGCAGCACTGAGACGGTGTTCTAGTGGATATGGGTAAGACGCGAACGAAATGTTAAGGAACCATCAGTAGAGGACGAAGCAGCTACTATTGTGGAGGCTGCGGCATATCGTGAGTCCTTGACCTCCCTCGCGTTACATGAGATTTAAGTTGCCCGCAGTGCAACAAGTTACTGACAGGATCGAGGAGATCAAGGTAGCATGAGTGAACTGTAATGCAGTCATTCGTCTAATATTCCGTCAGAATGATGCATCGATTCCTGTTCGCAGAAGCAAGAAAGCGGGTACACAAAGTAAAAAGGAAGTTCGAGAGCAGGTCAATAATTCGCTCCACCCACTTGCATTCCTGGGGCTCATTCTCACATAGGTGCAAAATGAGGCTGCTGACAAGCTAAAGGACATATCAAGGAAGTATGGCTACATGTGTGGCAAGTGGTATGTTCTTGGGTACCTTATTTGATCACATGGCATTATCGACCACTAGGTTGATTTTTGCTCCGTCCGACAAGGTGGATGTGGTCTGGAGCAGGATAGCATGTGAGGTATTATAGTTATAGCAATGTTGTGACTAATATTTGAATAGCTTCCCTGGCATCTGGCCCCCTCTCTTCCACTTCTGCCTTCTGTGCAAAGGTGGCCACATTGCCTGAGAATGCTGCCCCTGGGCACCAACATGTCATATGTCTGTATATCCCTGACGTCTATGACAAGGAAGATGTTACAGCAGTATGGTTCAAAATATGGTTTTGCCCCCAACACTAAACTTCCATTAGGTCATGAAAGTACTGCTGAGACAACACGGGCTCAATCTTAGTGGAGTAAAGTCAGATCTGTACACAATAATAGGTTGGTTTATTCTATGCACATACCTACCACTGATTTTCTCAGAAGGTCTGGACAGCAAGCATCCCAGTGGCATGCCTTCAACTGTAGGTCTCGTTCTCTCTTTGCCTCGTATATTGAAGTTCGGGTAGATTTGGAAGAATATCTCATTGCTGAAAGACTCTGAGATCAAGGTTCGCTTTCAACCAACATCTATGTATTGTATTGAGATGGTTCTCCAGGAGTTGAAAGATGCATATTATGCTGAGCTGTCTGCCTCTAAAGCTTCAACTGCCATAGCAGATCCATCCAAGGGATCAAAGCTTGCCACGGGAAAGTCTAAACCTCTTGTTAAAAAGAAGGTTTCCGAGGATCCTTTTGCCTCTGATGATGAGACTAATCAAGAGTTGGCTGATCTGGGTCGAAAAAGGAAGGTTCGGGAGAGTGACAGTGAGGGGGTTGGCAGTAAATCCCCTGTGAAGAAGATATGATTGACAAGTTTGGAATGGCACTCTGTTCGTTTTGTGGGGTTTCACAAGAGAGGATGTCACATACACAGGCTGTTTATGTCCATCCTCCCAAAGATTATGTTTGTGGGTACATTTGCACGACACTTGACAAGCATAACCATCATCAAGGAAGCCTTGTTGTTAACTTTGATAATGTTTGTAGCCTACTCTAGATAGAAACCATTGGGCATACTGTGATACATTAAGATTTTCTTTCGCGTCAGTCTCTGGATGTTGCAAATCAACTAAAGGTTGAACAAAATGCTCTATGAAGTGTCGTATTAGTTGGGCTTGGCACAAATCTGGGACGGAAGCAGCAATTCGGATATACATCCAGAGGGCCTCGTAGGTAGGATATTCCCGCACAAGGGAGATGGCATGACCCAATAGATCTTCTTCGATGACTATCTGGGCCAAGGACAAATCTCTGCTCTGGAAAGCAGCTTGAGAGAGTACGAGGATGTTATGAATCGCGCTATAATCGGATACATGACGGTCTATCCATCCCTTGATTCTTTTGATCTCGCCGCGGAAAATCGGAACAAACCCGATAGTATCCACGCCAGAGAGATAATCCGAGAGGAGACTTCGCATGCAAATTAATCGGTGTGTCCACGCAAAGTAATTTCGCGGATAGACTTCGCAAGCTCGAGATATCAACTCGAATTCTTGTTGAAGGGCTTCTTGCGATGCGAACCGAAGGCGACAATAGGAATCCATGCCTGCGGCATCTGATGACTGTGTATCACAGGCGCCGAAACTGAGAAGCCATCGCCTGTGGTACCACAACTCGGCATGTTTAGCGCAGTGCTGCGAAGAGAGAAGGGAGGCGACGAAACGGAGTTCGGTGTCTGGATTGGTCAGATGCATGCGAACGAGATGCTTTCTGGCGTTAAGAGCCGTCTGATGGGATGGATTGGCGAGTAAAAGAATGGATGATGAGGCGGCCAGAACGCAAACAAGAGAGTCATCGAGATCAGGAGGGTCCCGTTGAACCTTCGTTGTCGGCTGCGTTGGTACGTGGCTGCGAGCGGACTTGAAAACACCAACGGCGTGGAGATAGACTTTGTAAAGGATTCTTTGCGGAATGCCGAGGTTACCCTCGACGAAGAGGAATGGGGCAAAGGATGGTTCAGACTCAATGTCTGGATTGTCTGTGCGCATCCAGAGGGAGCCTTCGCCGGGAAGGATCTCGATTGTCTGACTGGAAACATATGGTTGGTGTGTGCGTTCTCCACGAGGTTACTCACGGACACCGAGATAGGAGCGAAACCAGGAGTTCATATGTTTCTGAGGTCGATGCGACTGGCGGCGGATTCATGCCAGAGTAGTAGTTTGAGAGTAGTAGTCAACTAATAGCGAGTTGTGTGACAACTTTGATAGTCCCGTGATCATCACTTCGACCAAGGCACATCGTTTCTGGCTTAAAAAACCACGATAGACAACTCTCTCAGAGATCGAGCGCTATATCAGGATCATCTGTCGGCGACATTCCCGTGACAGAATGCCAATGGCATATTCCCGGTCGGCCAACTATCCTCTGACGTCAGCTGCTGACCGGAAGTTCTGTGCACACTGCCGTTTAATTCGGAACTAGGGCCATGTTCGATCTCGCCATGGCCAGGAGGCTCGTCCACTTCCTCGCTACCATCTATATAGCCGGTGCTATCGTCTACTCCTCATTTTCTCTGTGGATAACCGTGGCGCACAGATGGTTCGCCCCTACCTCCGCAGACACGCGAGACGGCATAAAGATACGGAACTTCAAGCACACGTCGATCCATTGGAACCCTCCTGAAGAGATGATGTTATACTGGCCAGCCACGCCAACGGCTGAGAACGACCTCAAAAGTAACGAAGTCGCAATGAGGGAATCACTCTTCCTCTCGAAAGCCTTCTCCCAAAGCATGCAACCGTGCAAAATTATTCCATTCTATTACAAAGGTTCAGCAACTTTCCAGGACGACGACATCACTATCACCACTCTCGTTACGTTCAATCGCTTCAAGGTCTTTGGGGAATTGGCCAAACGATATAAAGGTGCGAAGATATTCTCTGTGGGGGTTGACTTTAAACAATATGCGCAGGTCCCATATCCGCCGCCGTTCATGTGGTATCCAATGATTCACATGTCGTCCTCGATGCGTTGCACGACCTGTATACATCTACCCCAGGAATGTCAGATTTCGTCGATGTGCACCTCGTCCTCTCCCCATTCGCTCGTCAACTGAACACCTGGCGTAACGCCGCCCGTTTATTCGCGCGTACGGAGTTCATCATGATGCTGGATGTCGATTTCGCTATTTGTACCGACTTTCGGAGTCACATTCGGGCAAGCTGGGACAGTGAGATTGGGCGTAGTCTCCGGGATGGCCATGCAGCGTTGGTAGTTCCAGCGTTCGAATACCGCAATCAACAAGATGGTATCGACCCGGATACTTTTCCAAGTGACAAAAAGGTTCTTTTAGCTCCTACTCCTATATCGATGAAGATAAATCGATCCATAGATTCTCCTGGAGCTTGTGAAAAGAGGTAAAATCGACATGTTTCATAAATCTTGGGCGCTGGGACACAACAGCAGTGATTACCCACGGTTTTATGCCGCTGCTCCGGGTGGTGTCTACAAAATCAAGCAGTACCAGTCTGCATACGAGCCGTACGTCATTTTCAAGAAGGAGGGGCCACCTTGGTACGTCCTGGGATTCAAGGTTCGCACGCTGCTTTACCAGACTAAATGCTTATGTCGCAGGTGCGATGAACGCTTCGTAGGATATGGAGGAAACAAGGCTGCTTGCTTGTATGAAATGTATCTCTCTGGAATGTCATTTTTTGTCCTCGCGGATCATTTCTTGGTCCATCAAAGTCATGTGTACGAAGAAGCCGCGCGCAGACTGGAGGTACGCGGTCTAAGCTACTATTAGTGATGTTTCGCCTGACATGCATGGTCCCCCAAAGCGCAAAAGTAATCGCAAGATATACCACGACTTTAAAGAAGAAATTTGCCTTCGGTGAGTAATACTGATACGTATTTTCGTTTACCAATGGGCTCGCTGATCGCGCGCCGAAGGTACCTCCGACAACATCGTGACGCTGGCACGTTGAATAGCACTCTGGGACATAATGTCATAGAGGAATGCAAGAAGCTCAAAGGGATCTCAAGTTCGGCCATATACGTACGTCTCTTCCAGCTTACATCCAATCCATTCTCACGTATTTTCTAGATCATGAACGGAAAGGTGTAGGACAATTCTTATCTTAGGATCCTTCCCTAGCAGTAGCAGTATCCAGTTCAGAATAATAGACTACTTGTTTGTCGCTGGGCTGCAGCGGAGTATTGGTCCCCTGTTTTTCCCATGCGACTTACCCACTGAGCGCGATCTTGAGATAACGGGGCTCAACCATCTTCATTGTACGATTATTGGAACTATACATTTCCCCCGCAGCACACATTGTGGCCCAGAGATATGCAGCCTTGAACTCAGAAGGACTCGGAGCGCGACCCGAGCGACCGGATGATGGGCGCTAGTACCATCACACCATTTCTTGATCAGTGCAATAATTAATCTGCCGCACGATGCCGGTGAAGCGCAAAAAGCTATCCAAGCTATCCTACTGGTACCAACGCTCCTGTCTGACAATCGCAGTTCCTGTCCTGGGGACGGGATTAAATGACGACGCAAAAGTAAGCACCACCAGGTAAACAACCAATTTAAACACCACAGCACCTCGATGTCCTGTGTATCCCTGCCCAGCCCGCGACAGGAATTGCCCTTCCTTTTAGGCGACACGTTCTGGACATGGATACTTGGCTTATCGCGCAGTGCATGGCAAGACTCCCCCGCCTAACCTTCTTTTCTCATCCAGAGCCTTCTCTCGAGGCCTTCTTCTCCGGGGAGAGAAGCGCAATCGCAGACGAGGATCTTCGGGGCGACTATGCGGTACCCATCCAGCAGGGGTACGTGTAATTCGTCACTGAGGCTCGGAAGGAAAACCTCAGGCCTTCCCCCCACAGGCCAGCTTCTCACGAACTTCAGTTCTGGAGTTCTCTTAACCAGAGTCTTGGGATCCACTCAACTACATCGAACAACGAAAGAACTGAACTTGACGCCGGTCGTCATCGTGGGCGCAGCCTATCTCGCGGCTATTCCTCCAAGTTGGCTGACAGTCAGCCGTGCGCAACCTTTCGCGAGCATCCTTCAGGTCAATCCCTACGGTCATTTAGTGACCACCGTTTTCTCACAGGCGCAAATGAAATACCCACGTCGCCTTTTCCGTTCAAGTCGCCTAAATCTCAGGCGCCCGTAATCGCATCACCGGCTCAGCATGGGATGTCCTATAAGGGCTTGCAGAGCCCCAAGCCTGCACAGCTACCCGTCACCATGAACGCTTTTAAGACCACATCGTTTCAGTGTGACTGGGAGATAGCTGGGAATCGGCCATGTGGGGAATGGATCAAAGGAGGAAGCAAGGAAGCCTGGGCACATGTTCGTACAGTCCACGGCTTGAAAGGACGCTATAACGACTGGTGTCACTGCAAGTGGGGTGGTTGCCAGGAGAAGCTCAGGGGTAGCAGCATGCAGCGACACCTTGGCAGGCACCTCGAAATCAAGTGGCCCTGTTCTAGTTGTGGTGTAATCTTTTCGCGACACGACACCTTGCGCAGACATATCAGGGAGAAGGACTGTCATGACTCTGAGGCTGCTACACACCTGGCCGAGGAGCAAATGCCGGGGACGTCGTCAGGTCAAGCTGCGGAGAACTTCTTCACTGGGGGTTTCGCATTGGCTGGTGAGTAGACAAACCTCTGAGAGTGAAGAATCAAATTCATTTCGACCTGGAAATGGCAGATACCTCCTTCCTAGGATATCTTGGTAGCGGAACTTGATGTTTTCTTCGATACACTAGTTAGATACGGGAGGTATCGCGGCGGGTGTTCACCGAGGTCGTAATCAGATAAGATTGTGTCAAAGACAAGCAAACGTGGCAGGTTCGTATTCGTCCTGTGGCAGTGTCAAATATGCTGAGCCAACACGACTGGAGTCTTGACCGACGGACTTACCACGACGACCACGACGACCACGACGACCTACACCCGTTTTCTACAAGGCAGTTCGGCATGACTTTGTGTCGCAGAACACGAACACGTCGATCCGCGTGGCTGGCCTTTGGACTCGTCGCGTTGGCTGCATTCTCTGTCTCTGCACAACCAGAATCATCGTTCTCGGTTCAAAGTGTAAGACGGGCACCCAATTCTGTTTGTCTTCCGGACCAACGTTTTCCTTCAGGTACAACCCGAACCTACACCCGAATTCCCTGGCCACAATGTTCGCGAGACACCCGTAAATCTATGTACGGAGTTGAAAGTGAAACATCACTGACCGTATCACCCTTGCAGACACCTCAGCGCGCGCTGGCGGACGATGAACAGGCAACCGAAGGTTTTATCTCTGTCCGCTGAAATTGGACGCAAAGACTGAACGTTCAAATAGCTACACATGCCTTCAAGGTCGCCATGCTAACCCTCTCCAATCTCACCGCACACCCACCACCGTATGGCCACGACCCATTCTCACAATCAAGCAACTCGCAAGCATTGTCGTTCCTCTCATCCTATATACCCAGCGCTCAGGGTCAAGGGCCCATTGGTCGCGCGATTCGTATAGTCATCAGGCTTCGTCAGAAATACTCTCCTTTCCGGATACTCTCTTGGGCGGATAGTTCAACCGCAGCCGCACGGAAAAAGGACGAGGAAATGCGAGGCAAAGCGATCAAGGTGATTGACCTACTTCAGTATTCTGCCGAGCTCGGAAATATGGATGCGCTCTACACTCTCGCTCGTCTGTCCCTTGTACGTGTTTTCCATGACAGTTCATTTCCTGTATATCAAGACGACGTTCTCCACAGTTCCCTCCAAATGTCTATTTTGCGTTGGACCCCAAGCTTGCACATTCGTATTTTTCTACGCACGTGTCCTTGACCGGAAATGCGACCTCACAAGCCCTCCTTGGGTTCTTCTATGCAACGGGTTATGCAGATGCGGTACCGACAGATCAAGCCAAAGCCATGTTATTTTACACTTTTGCCGCACAGGGAGGACACAAGGGCGCACAGATGGCACTCGCGTACCGTTATTGGAGTGGTATCAGCACTTTGGAAGACTGTTCTCGGGCCGTAGAATGGTATGAGGCAGCTGCTGATACTGGTGAGCATTCGTTCTCTGCTGTGGCTTGAAAGGTCCACTGACATATGTTGACTGAAAGCCATGGAGAAGTTCTTGTCAGGTCCTCCTGGAGGTCTTACCCTACCCTTCACGCATACACGACTCTCTGATTTGGATGGGGGAGTGTACGGGCCAGGTGCCAGCGTTGCATCAACAGGGATGAATGTCGTAAAGCCAGCTGTAAAAGCAGGTTTTGCTCACGCCGCGGGCGAGACATGGGAGGATCTCCTCGAGTACTATATGGTATGTTTTTGGTCGACGCCGAACGTCCAAGTTCACTGTTTGCTCTCCAGTTTAACGCTGACCGCGGTGAGATGGATTTTGCATACAAGCTGGGCAAGATTTTTTACCAAGGGAGTATCTACGCCACCCCGGGCGGGATCGGTTCTGGTTCCGAGGGTGTAGGATGCATCGGTCAAGATTTCAATCTCGCTCGATCCTACTTTCTCAAGATTGCGCGTCAAGTTTGGCTTCGTGATCCAATTCATCCGCTTCAACACAATGTCCTGAGCGACAAGGCGGAGGGTGTCACTCAACCCGGGTGGGCAGCGAAAAGTGCTGCTTACTTGGGAAGGATGTACTTACGTGGAGAGGGCGTGAAACGGGACTATGATATGGCGATGATGTGGTTTGAGCGCGGAGCGGAGTATGGTGATCGGGAGTGTCATAATGGATTGGGCATCATGTGGCGAGATGGCCTCGTCAAAGGACGACAAGATATCGCCAAGGCCCAGGGATACTTTATGCATGCCGCGGGGCAAGAACTAGCAGAAGCATTCGTTCACCTCGGGAAACATCACTATGGTACGTGCTTATGAGATACACAGCGTCAAATGAGCTCACATATTCAAATCAAGGCAGGGGCGAGCTCAAGTTGGCCGGGACTTATTTCGAGACAGCCATTCGTTATGGCTCTCCGTTTGAGGCTCACTTTTACCTCGCCAAGATTCACACGATGAATATGCGCACAGTTGGCGTGCCCCAAGGCTACGCGGCTGGTTCGTGCGCGAACGCTGTTTCATTTTTCAAGCTTGTGGCAGAACGTGGGCTTTGGGATGAGGACCTCGTCGACGATGCCGAGTTTGCCTGGAACAGCGGAACCACACGCGGCAAAGAAATAGCCATTCTCGAATGGTGGATCGCAGCAGAGAGAGGTTCAGAAATTGCCCAGAATAACCTCGCGTATGTCTTGGACCAAGGTCAGTTCGATCACTGGTTTGTCGGCCACGTGTTGAAGCTCACGCTTTGTGTTCTACAGACAGAAGCATTTTGCGCCTGACGCGCTTCGCGCCCACCGAAGCGTCCAACGATACCGCACGACTCGCGCTGACTCAGTGGGCTCGCTCTGCTGCACAGCGTAACATTGACTCGTTGGTCAAAGTTGGAGACTATTACTACCATGGTCTTGGCGTGCCAGACGAGCCAGAATCGGTTCGTTGGGAGAAGGCTGCCAAATATTACCAGAGTGCAGCGGACACGCAGCAGAGCGCGCTCGCGATGTGGAACCTGGGATGGATGTACGAAAACGGCAAGGGTGTACCTCAGGTGAGTGGTGTGGGTGAAACTTGGGAGACGAAACTGACATCGATCTTCCTCGACAGGATTTCTATCTGGCAAAGCGACATTATGATCTAGCGTTAGAAACGAATAGCGAAGCGTATCTTCCCGTGTTGTTATCCTTGATTAAACTGTATGCCAGAAGCATTTGGCATACGTTACAGGGCGGGCAAAACGGTCTATCTCTCTGGGGAACCGACGAGGATAAATGTACGACATCTTCTACACAACTTTACCAAGACTTGACACTGAAGGACATCCACAGTGTCAATCGCTGAGAGGTCCAACTTACAACGGGAAATCGACGCTGCTTCTCCTGCACAACCTGATTCTAAGGACGAGAGGGTGATCTCCGAGGAGCTAGATGATTTCCGAGATGATGACTCATGGTACATTGGCAAAGCCAAAGAAGAGTTTCACAGACGCCGGAGAGGTGAAGCCCGTCGCGAACAGGAGGAAGATCCTGTTCAGGTACGCCGAATGTACTTTGCTTAGATGGATCCGCTGACCAAGTTCCGTTTGCCTTTCAGTGGGCTAGGGACAGGAGGAACGCCGAGAACGAGCGCGATAGCGACTTTGGTCCGGAAGACTACTTTGATGGGGCGTTGCGGGGTGGACACCGGGGTGAGGAGGTTGCGGACGAGTTCGCGGAGACGATGTTGCTTGTGGGTCTTTGCGTGGCAGTTGCGATCCTGATTTACGTCCGGACCCGCATCGTGGAGCGCGCGCGGCGAGAAGAGGAGGAACGACAACCTGGAGAGCAACGACAGAATCTCGGGATGTTTCCTCCGCCTGGTGATCCTGCACGACAAGATTGGATGATCCAGCGATGATGGGGAGATGTACATCTATTCGCCAATTGTTAATGGGTAAACTCATACCCCTACTACGAATCTTGTTTGGTCTTGCTTGGTGAGCTGGCAGGGGTGCGGCCCCGTTTTGATGCCGCACGGTCGACGCGCGCAACGACGACGTTGAGCTACTTCAAGCATCTGTTAGCCTTCATACATCCTATTACAGCTAATTACGCCCTCACGAGGTTTGGGTATCACATCTCATCCAGCTATTGACACACAACCTGCCCTACGTTTCACAAGGCTATCCACCAGACACGATGCATCTCGACCTCGAAAAGCTCCAAGATCCCATTACACGTATTCTTAGTGCCCCTGGTATAGACCTCGCCACGATCAGTGCCAAACGCGTCCGCAAGACGCTTCTCGAAGACCCGCAATATGCTTACCTAGGACTCACGGCGGAGATGCTCAAGACGCGGCGCTCGGACGTCGACGGAGTCATTTCACAGATGTTCGACCAGGTGAACCGGGCCGCGTCGACCGTAGGGTCGAAGCGGAAACGGGAGGCAGAAGACGACGTGGATGGGGGTGAGGACGAGGTGGGGGAGGAAGACGAGAAGACGCCTGTCGAAGCGGACGAGGACGCGGTTCCCGTGTCGCCCAAGAAGAAGATGAAGAAAGGGAAGAAGAGCGTGGAGGAGAGCGATGCGGCGTTGGCACGCAAGTTGTCTACGGAAATCAACAGTCGGTCGCGGCGCGGCGCCTCCTCGATGGCTGCTGCTGGCGCGTCGTCAAGCCCACGGAAAGCGAAGCGAAAGCCAAAAAGCTCTGAGACGGTCGTGTCGGAGGATGAGGACGAGGATGGGGGAGCCAAGCCGAAGAAACGTAGTGTGGCCAAGGGTGGGTTCGCAAAAGAATATACGCTCAGGTGACGCGACGTCCTATGTTGTGCATTCGATGTGCTGTGCCCTGACAGTTTTTTTTGCTGTTTGCAGTGATCCGCTTTCCGCGGTGCTTGCGGTAGAGAAGCTTTCTCGCCCGCAGGTCGTTAAGAAGTTATGGGAATATATCCGTCAGCACGCGCTTCAAAACCCTTCGAATAAGAAGGAAATTATTTGCGATGACGCGCTACGTGCTGTTTTTGCTGTCGACAAGATCGACATGTTCCGGATGAATAAAGTGTTAGGACAGTACGTAGGTTGATTGTTTGCGATGATCCTCCAGCTTACTTTTTTTGTAGGCATCTTCACGAGGGGTAATACCACGGGGTCATACCATCTACACCCGCTTGGTTTCCTCAATGATCTGTTTTGTCTACTAGGCGTTCGACATGGTCACTCTGTGGTGATCCTCGTTCGACAACAAAATGTGCCTACATCCACTGTAGTACCATCTTTGAAATAATTTGCAAACTTACACCCTACTGAGACTGGTATAGAATGTACGGAGGTTTACAGAGGTATGTAATAAAACCCGATGGTCCGCAGTGTTCCCTTGGGAGGTGAAGAAAGGACATAAGTATCGATCGTTAGTTCAAATTCTGAAGTTTCATCCATTCCTTGTCATTCGCGTTGAAGTCGACACCTTTCTTCTTCCACCATCGCCTTGCCTTATCTCCACCTCCAATGGCATCCTCCAAGGCTTCCTCGATGTCGCACACCCGATACTGGATAGGGAGCCCACTCTTATCCCACCATTCGAGGACTTCACTACGATTATGACGCGTCGCGCCAGTGAGAGGTTCTCCTTCATAAGAGACCGGCAGTCCACTCCCCAACCACCACTCCAAAACGTCCACCCTGCCAAGACAGCTCGCGTGCTGCATCACGTGGCGGTCATATTGGTACTCGAGCTGTGAGGTCGCCCACCATTCGAGCACACCAATGTGACCAGCCGCGCTCGCCATGTCCATGGAACGACCAATCTTGAGAGACAAGCCGTGTTGCTCGTGCTGTCGCTTCCACCAGTCGAGAACAGCGATGTGGTTCTTCGAACTCGCCTGCTCCAGAGCGGCTTCGGTAAATTCGAGTGGGAGACCAGAGGCGGCCCACCAATCGAGAGAGGTCATTTTTCCGTTGCGCGAGGCGAGGTCTATCGCCTCGGCAATCGTACCTTGTTTTGGAGGGAGGACTAATTCGGGGTGTTGCTCGAAGCCATGCTTCCACCAAGCAAGTACGGTCGTACGGCCGTGCTTGGATGCGGTAACGGGAATCAAGTCGTCCCCAAAGACAGATAAAAAGATGGGGCGATGTTGCGTGAGTAGAAATTCGAGCACGTTGACGTACCCGAAGCGAACGGCAGCGGTAGCACCGAGTCGCGTAGGTGGGTTGAGAGCAGGATCGGAGGCACGGATGAGTGGTACAGAGCCGGTGAGCATGACGAGATCAGTGGCGCAAGCAGTGCTCCACTCGTGGGGTACTGGGAGGGAAGTGGGAATGCTGAGAGCACGGCAGAGCGACCAATTGCCTAGATGATCGAGAATGTCTGCCAAAATCTCGACGGGGAGGTCTGGCGTGCGTGATTTGGGCGATTGCGCATCTGATCTGGTGTCTTCAAAGGAATCAGAAGAGGATAGACTTTCGACGGATGCAGTCGGGAAGTGATATGTGTGGAAGTCGTGATGCGCTAATCGCGATACGAGGTCTGGATCTGCACCGGACGTGGGCAAGTTGCGGACTTTGAGAAATAGGACCAATTCTTGGTGAGTAAATCTGGCGTAAGCGTTGTATACGATACTTAACGGTCCTTCATGGCCCTGACAGCGACTCGGAGTGAGTGAGATGGGAGGGAAAGAGACGTCTTCACATACCGTCATGTGTGTGGATAAATCGTAGCGTAGAACTAACTAATGACCAGCGTCGCGGTCAAAAACGTCTAGGCTATGTCACGTGCCACTTGTAAACATGTAAAAAACGTCATATTATAGCTCTGTTTACGGTTTAATTTTTCAATCAAAGAATCTTATTTGTCCAGCTCTAATGCCCCAAGGTTATTCAGGTAGCGTGTACTTGACTATGCTTACTTATCTCGGGAGATCTATCAACAAGATCTCAACAGTCACCTGGTACTGTCGAAAAAAAAAACCACTGTGCGCCTCCGTTGACGATATCCAAGAGAAGTACGTGTAACCCAGTCGAGAAATAGAACACTGCGCACTTCAATGACGCAAGTGGTCGATGGAGCAGGACGGTCCAGGGACGTAACCCAGTACAGGAACCAAGTAAAGAGAATGGATAATTGTGCCGGCAGCATGTTCGACAGCAATTACAAACAGCAATGCAAAGCGAGAGCAAACGAAAAAATGGAACTAAGCACCGAGATGGATATAAAGTATCCTTTGATCAAAGGGTATCTTGACTGATTTCATCGTCATGTTCAACGCGTATGCTGCCCGGGTATGATCTAGACGTCCAGATTCATCCACCATATGTTCATAAAACGTCGATGCGATCTTATTCGTCTCGCCGTCATCCACCGCCCACATCGTCCCGATCACAGAACGGAACCCGGCAAATTGCATCGCCGATGCGAGGTAAATCACCTCGTCCGCACTCTCCTCATATCCGACCGTCGTATGACATGCGGAGAGATACGCAAATTCTGGGTTCTTCAGATCGCATGCGATAATCCGTTGAATTGTGAAATGGCCATCATGCAGAGCAAACGCAGACTCGAATGGCTGCATCGGATTGGGGAGACCATGGCATGAAAGGTGAATCCACTCGCTGTTGCTGAGCTCTTCAACAACCCTAGCAATGCACGACTCCTCTCCATCTACACGCATGAATATCCCGAGGCTGCTAATACGCTGCTCGATAATGTCCAGTTCAGCACCTACAGAGGGAAGTTCCCTCTCGCCGACGGCGTTCCCTTGTCCAATAGCGATGAACCGTTTTTGCTCGGTTGCACAATCAGACGGATGGGACCGTCGGGAACGAATGAGGGCGGTTAGGGTTGGAGTATAGGACGAGATGTAGAGATCTGGCAAATTAGGCTGTCCCGTCCTGAACGGACCAGCGGCATGTAAAGGCAATTGAGAGAACTCGGCGGTAGGACACCACCAAATTCGGGCTGGATGGATTGTCTTGAGGAAATCGACAATCGGCGAAACAATCTGATCCCAGAGTTTGCGCAGGAAGATTGCGAGCTGCTTCGTTACATCGTGGGTTGTTGCACGTTTAGTCAAGGTGGAGAGTTCGGTTGCCAATTCTCGAACGTTTTGCTGTGTAATCTGCAATGGAATATGAACAGGATCACGATCGAGTAAGATGACGAGTGCGTCGCAGCCATATTTGCTTGCATTGACGACTATCACGGGCCCCCCTTTTGCAGCACATTGGAGATCGGAGAAGAGAGAAGGAAGAAGGAAACGGGAATGACCAGGAAGCTCGCGAATTTTGGTAATGACATTTGTCATTTCGAGATTGAGGCGCCACACGCGCTCATGCTGATCTGCGCTCGGAGAACTGAGGGAAGTCTGAATGAGCGATGTCAACCGCGAAAACTGGTCCGCCAACATCCTTCCCACTGGACCGGAAGCAACCACATCTTCAACGGGAGAACGGAGGCGAGTGAGCTGACTCCAAAAAACGCCACGTCCCTGTTCTAGAAACTCGACAGCTTTGGTAAGGGAATGTTTACGAAGACAAGCCGAAAATGCATCCACTGCGAGTGAGGAGGTGAGGCTTTTGAGGATGGGAAGATGCTGAGGCAATGAGGGAAGAGTGGCGACATGCTGAACAAGCAAACGAAGAGATGTTTCGTATGCAAGAAGTAGTGTGGGATGCTGGAAATCTTCTGCCACATCAGTCCATCGCCTAGCGGCAGAGAGGTCGGTGAAGGACACGATTTGTGTCACATCTGCGAGTTCGGCGTATAGGCTGAACACCTCTTCCTTATCTCTCAAGTTCTTCGACTGTTTGAACCGATGATGGAGATGGTCCGCAAGATTTTCCGATGATTGTGACCGACCAGGGTGTCCTTTCAGACGAAGCCCGAGTGCTTCCCGACCGAGGACAATGGCCTCGTTGAGGTCTTGCATCGACCCGAGCTGGTCGTACCGAGTGGAAAGACCAACTGCGAGGTTGCTCAATGACATTGACCGACCAGGGTGTCCTTTTGGACGAAGCCCGAGTGCTTCTCGGTCGAGGACTATGGCCTCATTGAGGTCTTGCACCAACCCGAGCTGGTCGTACCGAGTGGAGAGACGAATCGCGAAGTTATTCAATGACATTGACCGATCAGGGTGTCCTTTCGGACGAAGGTCGAGTGCTTCTCGACCGATAACAATGCCCTCGTTGAGGTCTTGCATCGACCCAAGGTGGTCATACCGACTGGAGAGATCAACTGCGAGATTGTTCAACGACATTGATCGATCAGGATGTCCTTTCGAACGAAGCTCGAGTGCTTCTCGATCGAGGACAACGGTCTCATTGAGGTCTTCAATCGACCTGAGCTGTTTGTACCTTGTATACAGACGGACTGCGAGGTTGCTCAACGACATTGACCGATCAGGGTGTCCTTGCGGACGAAGCCCAAGTGCTTCTCGGTCGAGGACAATGGCCTTGTTGAGGTCTTGCATCGACCCGAGCTGGTCGTACCGAGTGGAGAGATGAGTTGCGAGGTTGTTCAATGATATTGCCCGATCAGGGTGTCCTTTCGGACGAAGCCCGAGTGCTTCCCGGTTGAGGACAATGGCCTCATTGAGGTCTTGCATCGACCCGAGCTGGTTGTACCGAGTGGAGAGACGAATCGCGAGGTTATTCAGTGACATTGACCGATCAGGGTGTCCCTTCGGATGAAGACCGAGTGCTTCCCGATCGAGGACAACGGCCTCGTTGAGGTCTTGCATCGACCCGAGTTGATTGTACCGAGCGCAAAGAGCAATTGCGAGGTTGATCAAAGATGATGACCGATCAGGGTGTCCATTCGGACGAAGGCAAAGTGCTTCTCGGTTGAGGAGAATGGCCTCGTTGAGGTCTTTCATCGATCCGCGCTGCTTGTACCGAGTGGAAAGATGAAGTGCGAGGTTATTTAAAGATGATGACCGATGAGGGTGACCTTTCAGACAAAGGCTGAGTGCTTCTCGGTCGAGGACAATGGATTCGTTGAGGTCTGGCATAGACCCGAGCTGGTTGTACCGAGTGGAGAGATCAACTGCGAGGTTGATCAAAGATGATGACCGAGCGGGGTGTCCTTTCGGACGAAGACCAAGTGCTTCTCGGTCGAGGACAACAGCATCGTTGAGGTCTTGCATCGACCCGAGCTGGCTATAGCGATCACTGAGATGAATGGAAAGGGATGTTAAAGAGCAGGCTCGCTTAGGGTGGCCGGGTGGGCACAGTTCCAATGCTTTACGAGTGAGGGTGATCGCCTCTTCGATGTAACTGATCCCTCCTCCTTGCTGAAATTTGGCTCTGGAAAATGCTGCCAAATAATGCAAGCGATCAACTTGTATGTGCGTCAGTTGAATGCCTTGCTCGGCAACAAAAAGACATGACTACCTCTTGAATCCATGGCTTAGTACCGTCCCCGAGTTCACCGCTGGTTATGATAACACGTGTGTCAGCCTAAAGTTGGAGCACGCCCCCATAGAAAATACTCACAGAGAGTAGAGTGTACGATCGAGCAAAAAGTGAAGCGGGTATCGCACTGAAAGGCGGAGGCGACTTACGCGCGTCTGAATCATGTCCGCCATGCGGGTCCCCGCCGGGATTGGTACTGACACCGGCCGCACAACAAGACGACTCTTCCTAACGCGACAAGCAACTCTGGAGGCCTGGGGGCCTTACGTGCCTCAGCCTGAACTATTGTCTCCCAATTGTTCTCAGAATTACCACTTGCACCGGCCAATTTTCATTGCCAATGACCACTGTCTCATCTACTCAACCAAAGAATCTATTCGCCCAGCTCAGGTGGTCTACGACATGCCGCCAGGTTTTCAGCAATAACCAGGTAGACTTGACACGCCGTAGATTATGCTTACTTCTCAACGAGATCTCACCAGTCGCATACTAGTGCTATCGAAAACCACTGTGGGCCTCCGTTGACGATATTTAGCAGACCATGTCGAGCAATAGAACGCCGCTCACTGCAGTGCACTGGGCGCTCCACGGGACACGAGTGTACGGCAATGACTCCAGGAGATCGTGCAGGGCATATAGCTTATGATGCAAGTTGGAAAACAGAGCGTATTAGATCTACTACCTCCGTACCCGACAAGTAGACTCATCTGTGTCAACGATCTCAAATCCGTTGTGGCGTGTAGCAAAGCACCGTAGCAAGCCAAGCAAATGCCGACAGACTTCTACTAATAGCGATCGACCTGAAGAATACGTGAGGGCACATACATGCAACGATTGCCCTCCACAACAAAGAGAGTACAGGAGCGTGTAGTTGTTCGATTATTCATCAGTACTATCCTCGACCCTGGAGCATTCAGAACGGACTCTAGACCGTGACTCGAAGTACATCGCCATAGATCTTGCGGTGGGAATTTATGCTTTGTTAGATCCAAGTCGATCGTATAGACACACTACGGGAAATCCATCGTACAATTTGGGAAAACGGGAGTAAAAGCGGTGAACGACGACTGATGCACAACCTGCGAACGAGAGAGACAGTACCCGAGTACATTCAATAGGCAAGCCAGTCGTGAAGTATGCTGCAGGTTACCCGAGGGGCTGTGAACGACAGACAGGACAAGATGCTAGTAAGCGCAAAAGATCTTGCATTGTTCATGTTCGACTGGGTAGATTACACTGGACGTAAAAAACATCGCCATCAAAAGCGCAAAGAACGACCAAAAAGTAATGTCATGTACGGAACCACCGACCCGTCCCCTCTTCTTGTCATCAAAGGACGTGAAGACGCGATAAATGGGTGCTGAGACGTCCGAATTGTTCGTGGCACGACCTGACACTCTGAACGGCCGCGTGAACGTTGTGCAGCCATGAGCAACATGGGGAAAAGTTTGGCCGTGCCGCCGCACGATGAGGAAAAGAAAGAGAAGATTTTCGCTCGTTTTCATAGAAAAGGGCGTGGGAATGCTGCACTAGGGCAGGTTTTGGCTCGCCGCCAAACCAATCGCTCCAACGGCCGCCGCGTCCTCGACAAACTCGACATACCG
>JBBPOF010000088.1:0-50941 GCA_038091315.1 Porphyrellus cyaneotinctus | reverse complement strand
ACGTATAACACAATTTCGAACAATATTCATCCATCCACGTTCACCTTCACTTAAATCCCATACTCCGTCATAACCCATACTCCGAGGCCTATCCCGAACAGTATGGGTTATGACAGAGTCGACTGTAGTTTGTGATACATCGGAGTGAGAGTTCCTATATCAACGGGCGCATGTGGAGCGTTGACCAGTAGCGGTATAGCCTTGACATGCTGTCAAGCACAGCAGGGCAGGTGGCAGTCGGAAGGACTCCGATGGATCTTCTGTACAGATGACGTGACCCACCAAAGTTGATGGTTACGATTATTTTTCTCTTTCACGAGGCCACCCTCGAAGGGTGGGTTAATATCTAGGCCAAAGGGAAGGTGCGATCAGACGGGCCTTTCAGAAACAAAGTGTAGTACCTTTGGCAGAAATCACGCACTGTCACAGTCACGTATTTGTACATGTTTGGATTCAGTGGCTGAGAATCCCCGAAATCCAGCTTGGCCGGCCTTGTCAACGATCGTCAACACCGTCCTTTTTTTAATTCTCTTCTTCTTCTTCTTCTTCTTCTTCTTCTTCGTTCTTATGCATGGTGTTTAAATACCCTCAGGTCAACGTCTCGATGGTCTGTGGTTTATAACTCGTAGTTTGACGTCGCGGGCGGTGTCCGACCACCATCCCGTACGGCGTGCCTAATACTCGCACTGACTCTTACCCCCTGCCATCTGCCCCTCCCATCAACCTCTCTCATCATGGTACGTCCTCATCATCGTCCTCGATGCTCACAACACCCACCTTCAACCCACAGGTCCTCGTTAGCGATAAGAAATATGCGTGGTATGTCCCCTCGTTCGATCGCCCTCTCCGCAGCTCACCAAAAGGGGATTACCCTCGCCGCAGTGAAACGTGCATAAAGGGACATCGGTCCTCAGCCTGTAAACATACCGATCGTCCCTTGTTCGAAATTAAGAAAAAGGGTCGTCCCGTCACGCAGTGCGACCACTGCAGAGAACTTCGTAAAACAAAACAAGTGCATGTGAAATGTCTTTGTGGTCTCCAAGACGCTTCTTTCCACTCGCTCTCCGAGTCGTCCCACTTTAAAAAAGGTGCGCATGTCAGTTTTTTTCTACAACTTTCCTCTGACTCACGTTTTTCGCTGCGATGCTTAGGGGCAACCAAGCTGCCGGCTGTTGCCGCGTTTCCAAACGGTCTTCCCGATGACCTGGAAGCGATCGCTATATTGCCTGCAGTGTCTGACGGATCAGTTGATTCTGACCATAGCGGTAGGCTCGACACGCCATCCCTTGACCGCCCCCTTCTACAGTATTGACTTTTCACAAGGTGAAACGTCTCCTAGCGGCTGTAGGTGTTACAAGGGTGAACAGTGCGACTGTTGGACGCCTCGCAAGCCTGCTGGCCGTCGTCGCTCCTCTGTTCACCATCACGATAGCCTCAAGCCGGAGAGGCATCATATCCCTCATCATTACCATCATCCAGAGGTGTCGCTTAAGGATCCTCCCTCGCCCCTTTCTTCCCACGTCCTCGCTCGCATCGCCGAACTCCGTCCCGTCCTTCCCCGTCCTTCCCGCAATGACGGACCACTCCATGACCCCTCTTCCAACCTGCCACACAGTCATAGTAGCCGCCACCACACACACGAAAATATGTACTTCAGCCCATACGGGCGAGCCTATGAGCACGCTCATACGCCAGATCACTGCGAGACCAAACCTCCTCCGGGAGACACACGTGCGTTACTTGCGCGTCACCAGCCACCTGTCCGGCAAAATACACTGCCAGGCACGCAATCTGGCTTCGAATCTTGGCAGGCTTCTTCGGATGTCTTTCCTTCCTCATGTGCCTGTGGCGACTCCTGTCGGTGCCCGGGATGCAGCCAACACAGCAGCGCGCCGATCGCGCCGGGTGGTGCATACTCGACTTGTGCAGACCCCGCGTCGTGCTTGTTTTGTCTTGACTGCACCATCCTCTCATTACCACCAAGTTCCGCCCCACCCAACAGTGACTCTGCCTCGGATTCCCAAACACGGGAATTTGAAGAGTGGCTGAAGCAGATGTCTGTATCACCCACCGCGGTGAATGCTGTGGGAGGTTTTATAAGCTCATATGAACTGCCGGTGAACCCGGTGGCTTCATTTCTCCACGATGCGAATTCCAATTCCAATTCGAGTACCACTCATCCCAATCACACCAGCTCGTCTCAGCATCCGGTTCCGGCAGGCGGACGCTGTCGTGGCCGTAGCTGCTCGAGTAGCGCATGTCCGATGCAGTGTCATCAGGGATGTGAATGCGACCAGCGGTGCAATAGTCAACATGGTTCCGGCTCAAGAGCGGCGTATGGCGCCTCGGGGGAATCTAACACATGTTGTAGCCCTCTCAAATCCTCAGATTCACCGCCTAGGCGCAATGGATCGCACCGTGTGCCGGATTACATGACGATGACGGCCGTTCGGGACGGGCTGACGGCGAGCGTCACGAATCGACAAAGTCTGGTGGGAACAGGGACAGGGACAACATCATTCTATCCCGATCCACCCAACTACTTGTCTGTTGGAGATGCGCCGAGCAGGTCGTCTTCCTCTTCTTCGTTGTCGAGCCGAATATCTGGCCGGTCCCCGATCAGTACGGTGCGTGGGTCCTTTGATTCTATTTTTACTGTCTTGTGATGGTGCTCACGCGCTGTGGCCTTTCAGAATACCCCGGGCCTCTTTCATACACAGGGCGTCGGCACAAGCACGGCTGCAAGTAGATCGCCGCCGACAGGCACGGGTGCGAACGGAGGTCCATATGCACAACCCCAGCCCATGCGCCCGTCGGTTTCAGCGGGTGAATACGCCTATGCGGGGTTTAGTCCGATGCAATTCGCGCCGCAGTGATACAACGGCTGTTCTTATGATATGTCTTGGCTTTGTCTTTCTTTTTCTCTTCTCTTTTCGTGTTTCTGACATTTGTTTTGTCACGCTTATTATTATTGTCCGAGTCTCCATCAGACGACATGCATCCTTTTTGTTCTTGCCTTTTGGTTCATGTTTAATGTTGAGGAAGGTGTGTGCACGTAGATGTGTTGTCGTGACCCCCCCCTCGCTTACAAGTTTTCATAGCATTGGATGATTCTCTCCGTTGATTTCCTGCATGATACATGTGTGGATGATGACGTCTGGAACTACAGATCGTGTCCGAGCGAGTTCGATGTTCGTGTTTTGTTCGCGGGATAACAACGGAGAATTAACGGGAATGTTGGGTCGACTCGCCGACGTTGCACCGTCTCGTCGTCCGAGTACTTGGTTTACCTGAAAGAGGGCACTTCTTTACATCACGATGTGACAACGCTGGATCAATGTGTGGGTTTAGTTTCAGGGTTTTAGAGTGGCGATGTGACGCACACTGGCAGCACAAATAGAGGTAGCTTTGTTCAAGTTGGAGTCTCGTAGGATACATAAATTATTTGCAATGAACGTAAAAAACTGTAGCGTATGCATCCAAGAGTGCTCTCTAGAAAAAAAAAACACAGTATCTGATCCAGTGAGTGTAACATCACCATGGGTTCAAGGGAGTGGAAAAAGGCAACGCCGTGCATTAGATAGAATTGACGAGTTCTACACTTCGCTTCCTGATCTGCTCCAGTGACCATCGCTCACCGTATCCATGCTTGAGATCGAGTATGTCACCAAGCTCATCACATGCCTGGAGGATCGTGTCAATGTCTTCCTTGGTGTGCGCCGCACTGACGCAGAACCGCACTCGAGACGTAACAAGTGGGGTGGCGGGATATGCGACGACAACCACGACTATCGGTGTTTGCCGAGTGCGCATCATCCGGGCAAAGGTGGCCATTTTGCCAGGGTTGTAGATCAGAAGGGGAACAATAGGGGAGAAGGGGTGACCGTATGTGATGAAACCAAGCTTCTTGAGGCCCGCGTGAAGATACCGCGAATTGAAAGCCAGGCGGCGGATACGCATGCGAGCTTCTGATCCGTCTGAGAGAGCTGGAGGAAGGGATATCCACGAGGGAATTGCCGAAGCAGGTGCCACCCCTGGATGAACATCGTCTTCCGTTGCCCTGAGTGTAGAGACAGAACTCGATGGCGACAAAGTTAGGGCAGTTTTGGAAGAGACGGGAGGTGGAGCAACGCCCATGATGCTGGCCATACTGGACACAATTTGGGTGAGGACTGGTGGAGACATCGCCTCTGCGTACATGCCGGAATGCCCGCGAACGCGGAGAACGTCGATGAGATGTTTCGGGCCAGCAATGTAACCTCCTGCTGCGCCAAACGACTTGGTAAACGTTCCCATGAGAACGTCCACAGATCGAGGAGGGATATTGAAGTAGTCGCAGACGCCACGGCCATGAGGACCGAGGGCACCAATCGAGTGGGCTTCATCAACAAACAAATAGAACTGGCGACTTCGTCAGCGAACATAGGCCGGGTACGCGAGAGTGTGTCACCTTGTACTTCTCCTTCAATTCGACAATCCGAGGCAGGTTTACCAAGCTCCCCTCCATACTGTAAAGACCTTCAACAATAACAAGGATCTTTCTCCACGGACGGTGGGTCTTGGGTTGACCTTGGCTGATCACTTCCCGAAGGAGCGATTCCAGACTTTGCATGTCATTATGCTTGAACATCCGGACTTGTGCACCACTTGTGCGGACTCCCACGCGGATGGACGCGTGGTTGAACTCGTCGGAGATAACCAGGGATCCTTTGCCTACCAAGGCAGGAATGAACGTGGAATTTGTCGCGAACCCCATTGAGCTGATCAATGAGTCCTCCATGCCGACGAAGCGCGCAACGAGAGCCTCAGCCATAAGATGAATTTCGTTCGAACCGCCTTCCAAGCGGGAACCGCATGCCGCAACACCAAACCGTTTGATCGACTCCTCCACCGCATCAGCACAACCACCGCGAGCCTGCGCGAACCCAAGGTAATTGTAAGAGGAAATGTTGAGAGCGCGTGTTTTCGTGCCAGGGTATATTTGAGTGTAATTGCAATCCTCCGAGTATCGGTCATAGACAAGGATGGTACGTCCGGCAACGCCAGTGACGGGATGGGAGAAGCAATCATCCATGCGACGCTTCAGTCGACGAGTGTAGAACGAATCGAAATCTGAGTTCAGAGGCGCATAACCCTGGCATACTCATGTCAGACACGAGATTCCACGCGACAGAATGCACGTACATCGTAAGGCATGAGATGCGTGAAATATTGCTTGGCAAAACGTTTCCCGAAGAAATCACGGAGGTGACCAAAAACGATGAGCATGAGGTAGCTGAGGTAGGTCGTAATCAAAATGTAGTACGGTGGCTCCTCTAACTCATGTTCGGTGACAGGGTTGTCGGGGTTGTGTTGGGAAATGCAGCGATAGCTCTCGTTAGCGCAGTGACCAAACTCCGTGTGAACGGTGGTAAAAACTTGTTCTGAGGTGGGAGGGGTGCGAGGATATGCGAGGCCCGCGGTGTTGTCATCAGATTCGTGAAGGACGGTGTCCTCCGAGGAACTCGTTATAGAGGACGAGGTCGACAGTGCGGGGGTAGATGCAGGAGAAATGTCGTGACCACGAGCACGAGCGTCGGCTTCGTGTACTGCAGAAAGGTATGAAGCGGCTGTTGCCATGGACGGCAGCTGACCGAGCGACCTTTTCTTCTTGAAAATGGACGGTTGTATGTAGGACGGACTGAGGGCGATAGGGGAGGGCATTGCGAGTGCACTGCTCGCCGGTGCTCGACGACGGCAACGAATGGGTGGAGTACAAAATCATTTTTTTGGCGAAGTCAGTCCAGTATTATAAAACGTCAGATTACCTCAGCAGTTCAACCACGAAAGCTTTTCCACAACTTCCGTGGAAAAAATGCTGTTTTATGCCATAAAGTTCCCACGCACGCATAAAGCAGCTCTCATTCGATGAACAAAGCCCGAGCCTAGCACAGGAATAAGTAGGGGGCGATCGCAGGAAGAGCGGTTTTATCAACTAAATATGGTGCGTCCTCGCGATGCTTCCAAGTGACACCAATTGCGAAGGCTCGGGGAAGTCCAATCCAGGAAACAGAGGTTTGCCGACCACAGCACGAGTCGGCGAAGGAACCTGTGAAAAACTGACTCTTTCTGACAAGGTTTCCGATCTTCACTTCGACGTCAACAACAGTACTGCGATATTTGGGCAAAGAACTCGTTCGCTATGGAGTAAAAGGACCTCGATTTGAGCTGACGCAGGCACGATTACGGTAATGCTGCTAATTTTGTACAATCCCATCCAAGGTTGTCCAATACTCACTTTGTATCGCTCATTTATGGAGATAGATACAAGTGATAGACAGAAGAGGCGCCGTCCGCTCTGCGCTATGCCCAATGACTCTGCCCTTGTGCTAAACTCGAAGAGCTATGTGTTCGATCCCCGTCCACGTTTGCCATTGCAGATGGTTGCGAGATGATATTGGATTGGGGAATGTCCAGACACAAAGGATTGTATGAATCTGGAGGAGGGTGCTCTCATCCCGGTGTTCATGCACGGAAATGGGTCTCATAAGGAGGTCACGATCCAGCGGCTCTTTCAACTTCAACAAGCAGCCACACACAGAAACAGCGTTCGGTTCCGTGACGTGTGGTTGATCGACATACCGAACCATGGGGATTCGGCGATACTCAATGAGGTGCTCCTTCAATGGGGATACGATATATGTAAGTTGCACGTTCTTTTGCCGTGAAGAGCTTTCTTTTCTTTTCTTTCGGTCGTCCAGTCTCGTGGGAAATTTATGCTCGAGGAGTGCACGCATTCTTAACAGGCTTGGGTACCGGCATAGACGTTGATTTCTCGAAGCGTAAACTGGTCCTCGCAGGTCACTCCTTGGCCGGTAATGTAGCGTGAGTGGGTATCTATTGCTTTTATCAGCCGCTCACTTTAGATCGTTTCAAGCTTAACGCTGACCACATATTGTCCATTTCTTAAAATTTCGTCGATACATCTGTTTGAACCATTCTTGTTACCCGAAAAGGCCCGGGAGTGGGGTTTTCACTTTGAGAAATTCGCGGGTAATCGGAAGGATATTTGGTCCAGTGCAGAAGAGGCGTTCTAGGCATTAATGAAACGACCCAGGATATGTGCATGGGACGCACGCATCCTAAGGATACTTGTCGTAAGTCTTACTACGCTGTCCTCGCGTGCATACATAACCTACTCACTGCTGTGGACAGATCCATGGTCTTCGACCGTTGCCAACCTCGGAATACCCCGACTTGAAAGAGGGCGTGACGCTCAAGTGTACGAGAAAACAGGAAGCGGTAAATTATTATCGTCGCCCCTCTCGCGTGAACGCTTTGGTTGATAAATGACTGCAGGCTACGTTCAAAGATCGCATGTCTTATAGTCTTGCATGGAGGTACTTACGCTACATCTTGAAGGAAGTTCCAACACACATCACGTACGGCACGGTCATGGATTTCATGTGAGTATCACATTGAACAAGCTTGTCTTGTGCCATAATTTTACTGATCCTAACCACACAGCCCAGCGGAGTGGCAAGAAGAGGCACTCCATATCGCCTCTGGGGGCATATCAAATTTTGCAAGTGTGCACAGGATACCGGGAGCAGGACACATGGTACGGGTTACCCACATCCCCGAATCGAAGCTCAGCTTGACTGAAAGCACGCGAATCATTCAGATCGTACAGACTCACCCTGATGCCATCGCGGACGTCATGTGGAAGTCGTTGACCCAGTCTCACGAGAGGACCACGACGGGAAACGTAGTAGTGAAGCTGTAGATTCTCCATGGGGATTATTGCTGTCCCCTCGTGAAGGAAAGTATGGACATATTGTTTTCAGAGACCAACATGAAGTTGAACACCTCATTGACCGGGCAAGCGGATGTATACTCATCCACGCCACAACTTGGAATAGATGCAGTCGTGCCACGTCACAGCCGATATCAGCGACTGGTGTTGTAATATCATTGACAATGGAGACTAGAGTACTCACAGTGGCCCAGCCTGAGATTGCGTGGTACCCACATTGTTTAGTACGTAATTATTTTCCAGGTAATACGCTGCACGTCTTTCGAGTGGAAATAGTACCCGTCCTGAGAGTGTAGTCTTGTCAAAGCTGAAAGACCAATAGTTCGAGATGCTGATGTCAATGATAGGGTAACGTGACTGGTGCCAATTTAACGAGGCGCGTCGCGTAAATCGGAAGCAACTTTCATTCTTTCACCACAATCACGACCCGAGTCATAACCATGGAAGCCAGGTATGCGTGGAAACAAGCTTGTACTATATGCCACTTACCCTTTCCAAGGCGTAAACAGCTCCTTCAGGACCCAAACGCCTATCCAGAGTTCTACAAGCCTGGTCAAAAATCGTCCCCGCCTGCGAGCTCCGGCGTTCTAGTGAGCACACGAGTCTTTATCTTACGCACACACTCCAATTCCACCAGTCTATATCCTCCAGCTCTGGATCCTCTGAGCCCCGATCGATTCCACCTACAGTAAAGAACAATAACGGAACCAACCCGGTCATCATCTCCTCTGGTGAAGAGGACAATGCGTGAGTTTCCCACCGGCATGTTTCCTGCCGTTGTCTTGACGTAACCAGCCCAACGTCCAAGTCTTCCGAGCGCGCTGTTGATGCCGGAGTGGCAGTTAAGAGCCAAATACTTGCCGCTCTTGACCGCGCCACACCCTTAGCACCGCCGCAACGCGTAGCTGTGCCAGCTCCCATCGAGCTCCCCACAAAAGCACGAGTGCCTAGCGGTACAGGGGCCCCGACGTGGGAGACTTTCGACGCGCCCGACGAGCGTGGCCTCCACGACCCTCGCATGTCTGCTGCCGAGGCGGAGAAGGCCCTGCTTGCGCTGGTCGAAGATACCGTGGATAGCACCGAAGACACAGAAATCGATATGAGTGAAGCGATCGTGCCTGGATTCGCGGATGGTATTAAGCTACTACCTCACCAGGTCATTGGGCGAAACTGGATGCGCGAGCGGGAGGCTGGAAAGAAGACTGGAGGGATATTGGCCGATGACATGGGGTCAGTTGACGTGCTTTACATATGAATGGCTCTGACGCAAAACAGTCTTGGAAAAACCATCCAAACTCTCACTCGTATTGTCGATGGCCGTGCCAAGAAATCCGACAAGTTGGATGGGTGGGCTGCTAGTACGCTGTGGGCCATGTCTCACGCTTGATTCCGGAGGTGGTATTGATCTCGTTTCTTCTAGTGTAATCTGTCCGGTCTCTCTTGTCTCGCAATGGGCATCCGAGATTTCGCGTATGGCAGTTGGGCTCCGCGTCATAGAACACCACGGCCAAAATCGTACAACCGATCCTTCCAAATTGCAACAAGCGCATGTCATCGTGACATCATACGCCATTGTTGCATCCGAATATGCAACATTTGCTCCAGAAACCAAGGACGAGGGCAAATCTAAGAAATCGAAGTCGAAGGCGACCTCTGACTCGGATTCTGATTCCTCGGAAGGATTCACGAAAAAGTTAGCTAGTAAAAAGAGAACTGGGAAGTCAAAGGATGCATTGTTCCGCGTCAAGTGGTTCCGCATCGTTCTCGGTATGTTATATTATGTTTGATCTGAAGTGCTGGCCGTTGAGGTACTTTCTTCAAACAGATGAAGCTCATAACATCAAGAACCGGAACACAAAAAGTGCCATTGCTTGCTGTGCGTTGGAAGGTAAATTTAGATGGTGTCTCACCGGAACCCCAATGTGGGTACTGTTATTTTCGTCAATCCGCACCCCATTCAGCTATGATCATCAGGCAAAATACCGTCGAGGAGCTTTTTTCTTTGATTAAATTCCTGCGGGTCCGACCGCTTAACGATTGGCATACCTTTAACGAGCAGATCGCGAAACCTGTGAAAGCCGGACGACCTGTCCGTGCGTTGAAACGTTTGCAAGTAAGTTCATATTCATCCTTTGGGGTTCACCCCTTCACTGAATGCGTCTGCGCTGTAGGTTGTCTTGAAAGCACTCATGCTTCGACGCACCAAGAATCAAATCCTAAATGGCAAACCACTCCTTCAGCTACCTGAGCGCACCCTCGAGTTGGTCGAATGTTCTTTCAACACCTCTGAAAAAGAGTTTTATCGTTTGCTTGAGACTAGGATGACGTCGGAGGTTAATAAGCTCGTCGAGTCCGACAAAGTCAACTATACCCATGTATTGGTCTTATTGCTCAGGCTTCGCCAAGGTGAGCTGTAATCAAAGAAAATGAAAGGATTGATCGATCTGTTTAAATACCAGCTTGTAATCATCCCTCTCTGGTTTCTAAGGACTATCGCATTGACAAAGATGCAGCCGAACCCAAGGCCGCTAACAACGACGAAGACGATACAGAGGATCTCGCGGCCATGTTCGGACAATTAGGCATGTCAGGAGGGAAGAAGTGTCACCTCTGCCAAACCATGTTTGTGCTTCTCTCTTACTTGTCGACCTTCACTTCATTCCGTCCACCGCAGCTTGCAAGCCAGAGACAATTCGGCATACTGTAAAGAATGTCAGCCCCTTGCCAAAACCACAGGGCCTACATTGAACTCGGACCTTCCCCCCGATTCCGCCAAAATAAAAAAAATCCTGGAAATCTTGAAGACGATTGATGAGCGCTCTGAGGGTACGGAAAAGACGATCATCTTTTCGCAGTTCACGACCATGCTGGATTTGATTGAACCGTTTCTGGATGCACATGGTATCAAGCATGTTCGATGTACGTATACTCACACAATTTTCCCTGGGGCCACACGTCCCTGTGTGCGTTGGCGTACACTAACGAATTTATGTCGTTAGATGACGGCTCGATGCAGAAGGATAAACGTGAGGCTAGTCTCGAGAAGATTCGCACCAGCAAGACGACGCGCTGTATACTGATTTCGTTCAAAGCGGGAAGCACCGGTGAGTTCCGTGGATGTTTGCATTTGTTCCCGCGAAGTTGCGCATAGCATTTCTACTGGAACCTTCCGTTTTTTTCGTCTCCATTTTCTACTCCCCAAATTTCGTCTTATTTTCATTCCGCTTGCGTTTCAATTCAAAATACTCACTGCCATGCGCTCTACCCTTACACTGATCGCGTCATTTGTCAATCGATTTTACCGCTTGTTCGGATGTGATTTGGCTGACCAAACGTGGTGTCTATGCACCATCCTAGGCCTTAACCTGACTGCGTGCAACAACGTGATTCTCGTTGATATGTGGTGGAACCCTGCGCTTGAGGTGAGTTTTCTGCACTTTTTTGTGATCTATGTTGATTTCTCCCCCCCACTTTGTTTTTCCCCTCCTCCCCTGTGTGTCTCCATGTTCGGTTTTTTGCCGTGGGGTTCATCATATTCTATTCCAATCCGCTGGAATGAATGATCGCATGTGGTGAAAAAAACCTTGTGCAATAGGATCAAGCATACGACCGTGCACATCGATTTGGCCAAACGCGGGATGTTAATATCTACAAATTGATGATACCCGATACAGTGGAGACTCGGATCTTACAGGTGAGTGTGCGACACTGTGGACGTATTTGTCCTTTGCCTCTTTCTCCGCTCCCAGTTATATGAGCCGCCGAAGCTGTTTGCATCTTACGCAACCCGACTGGCATCCTCATTGCGCTGCGTGGATGTGACGGCATTTGACTGACGCTTTTTTCTCACGCCAGCTTCAAGACGCTAAACGGGAACTCGCCAAGGCAGCGTTGAGTGGCGACAAGATAAAGAACATGAAACTTGGCCTCGACGATTTGTTGGCGTTGTTTAGGGGCGGCGGACGATATGACGATGACGACGAGTAGACATGCCTAGCGGGAAATATGAAAGTGTGGTGTCCTTGGTATGCGAGCTATCTGACAAACTGCATATGCGCTTTCTGGGATACGAGTAACGGATATGAAGTGTTTATGTGTCGTAATTTTGACTTGAAGAGGGTATGCGCGGATCAGACTTCCGAAGACACTACAGATGGATCCATAGATACTTTATGACTTTTCACGGTAAGATCATTCAGGTATATAACTGGAAGATGCCACCCACGTCTCCCCACGGAAGCCTGTTAATGGGTTCCTGGACTACCTTTTTGACCACATACAATTTAGGTATCGTTGCGCACGCTGCGGCAAAATTAGCACTTTTTGGTATTGGGTGGGAGCAAGTCCATCCGAACCAGTGGTGATCGGATTGATCGCGCTGGAACCAGCCATATGCTCTTCCGTCGGCTATCGTGCCGGTCTAGACCCTGGTGAGACTTGAACACAGGTCCTCTGATTAGCGTTATCAGGCATCGCGGTCTCAGGAATCGTCAATTGGTGAGACACGAGGAGGGTGCCATGTGCACGTGGAAGCGTTCTGGACTGAGATCAATAGGACCCTTGCGCGTGAGAGCTACTTGGAATTTGCCCATCGATTCAGGCAACGTACATGTCCGACAGGGAGATAAAGGTGTCGGGGTCTGTGACAAAAGGGTTCGCCTTGTTATGGAGGTCCGTTCGCTCGTGCTCCAATGGAGGAAGGCAAATTGCCTTTCTACGATCGGGACCATCCGTCATCCCTGTGGCATTGATACGAATCTCCGACTCATCTTTCCCTAGTGCACAAGAACCTTTATTTAGGTAGTAAGACATCAGCTAGAACGCTTTGGGGCTCGCAGCTCCAGACCCGAAGGCTTGACCCGGCATGTGTGACAGTGTGAAGAGTCCAACTTGACTTTGCCTACAGAGCATTTCACATTGATGTTAGACGCCATCTAACTGCACGATTTGGATAGTGGGATTGGTGTTGATGGCACTGAGACGAGCATGATATCACGGCGGTGATGGAGGGATACTACCAAAGCTCTTCATCAATCACCAGTATGGTGGGCTGCTCACTGGCAATTCTGAACTCAGCATCGTGCAATTACCTGCAAGGTGTGAAGCTGGTACCCGTCGGCGGCTGATAAATATTCCCAGTTACGGGCATCTACAACAAACGAAAGCTCTCTAATAAGAGCAAGGTCAAGTACGATAACCTACGACTAGAACGCGAGATCTCGAGATGTGCATCTGAAGCCGGCGACGGATAGTAAGATAGGAATGTGTACAATATTCAACAAGTCTCATGAACCTATATCATCTCTGGAAATCTTTGTGCCGGGACGCCATCAAAACGAAGCTCTTCGGACGATCGAACTTGTCAAGGCAGACCGTCAGACCGTCAAAACGTCCCTTGTGCACCATGCGCCGCCCATCCACCGAACCCATTTGGTCCGAGGTGCTGTTGCCGCTGCTGCTGCTGGTTCAAAAATGCGGTCGTTGCAAACCCGGCGTGGGGACTCGTCCCAGGGAACCCAGCTTGTCCCATCTGCATGGTCGAAAATGGATTTGTCGCCCCACCTGTAGCGAGTGGCATTTGTCCTGGAGGACCCACCGGCGCAAAGGGATTCTGCGCCAGGCCAGACGTGACAGCGCCCGAGGCAAATGGCGTGTTCGGGAAAGATACTGCCGGTACCGGCGTCGACATATGCGATGTCATGTACGGATGGGATGGTGTGTGCAGCATGATCCCTGTGGGAAGCGGTACCACCGGTTGCATGGAGGGTGTCGTGGACGTGGACGTGGCCATCGACATGGACATGCTCGATGACGAAAATGGGTTCGGGCCCGTAGAGAAGGCGGTGCTAGTCGCGTTCGGGGCGAATGGTGCATGGTTGAATGGATTCGTCACACCAAGGTGGAGCGCGGGGCTGGGCAGGGGTGCGGAGGATACGAAGGAAAACTGGGGACCGGGTGTTGATACCGACATCTGGCTAGCGATGAGCGGCGTGGTCGCGTTGGCTTGACCCAGGGATAAATTCATGAACGGATTCGGGACGCTGCCGGGTGCCGCTGATCGTTGCTGAACCGGAACATGCGGCTGGGAAGGAATTGACGGGCTATACTGGAGTGGGAGTGAGGAAGATTGGGAAGGCCCTTGCAGGGAGATTAGGTCGTCCCATACTTGCCCCGCAGGTTTCTCTATGGAGGGCTGTGTTGCCGCGGGTTGCTTTAGTGGGGATGCCGTAGTAAGCTTCTCGGAATTGGTAAGCAGAGGGAGAGGCTGTGAAAAGGATCGTGTAGGTGTCGCATTCTGCGAAGGTATGGTGGCCAAAGAGCGAAGCCTCGAGGGTAAGTTCTCGGGTGTTTTGGGTGGGAGCGGAGGCCCAGGCGACGATTTTCGCTCGATTTGGGACGGGTCTGTTAGTGGCGTTGATCGTGGCCGAGGGACTTTGGATACCGCGCCCGGGTTGGTCATGAGGTACTGGGTATGCCCAGACTTTCGGGTCATGAACCGTTTAAATTCATATTTCGCTAGAAGAATCCTTATCAGTGAATTTCCAGGAAAGAAGCACTTTCCCGCACAGCGTATGAATTTCTCCAGTTCGGAGTCACGTTCCGAGTCTATCATGTTTGTCGGTGGCGGGTGACGAGCCTCATCGGGGTTATACAACGCGTTCGACTTAATGTTCCCGTTCTCTTTCATAACCTTGCGTGAAAGGAGTTTAGAATTAGCTGCCCTCGATTAAAAAGACCAGTGTCTGACTTCTACTTGTTCCTTGCTCCATTCGTCCAGGGTAATACTCTTACTATATTGGTGTCGTTGAGCGAAAAAACCACATGGATGAATCAGTCGACGTACACTTTTGTGATGTGCGTTCCGATTTTGCGGTGGATGCTGGCACAGCTGACACTGTCCACTCGTCAATGTCTGCGCGGACGTCCACGGAGGGAAAGCCGAATGCACACCAGATGAAAATGCCCAGATTGTGCGAAGCCCATCTCGGAGCGCGTGCCTTACAGTCTGCGCAGATATCTACGAAAGTGCGGTGTTAGGCCTGGACCGATTCTCGGCGTCTTGCGCCGTGCGAGAGTAGGGGTGGTTACCGTTCCCTGGTTTCGTGACCAGTTCCACGAGAATGCGGTGGTTCCGTTCGGCCACGAGTTTGCCAACGCTGGACGACATGATTTGTTGTGAACTGGCAAGTGACCAAAGTTCACAAGCAGGCGAAACTGGAACTGGAAAAGGATACGCATTACATAATTGGCGATCGACCAGTTCGCACTCGTACGGCGCTCCGAGCTGGTCACCGTCACCGCAGCTCACTTCCGCACGTCCAAGTTCTCGGTCTGATTAACTACACCTTAAGGTTATTTGTATCGTCCTGCAACGACGGCGTTTGGCATGTCCACTTTACAGGGTCATCACGATGGGGCCTCACCGGGAAGCGAGCGTCAACGACGTGTTCTTGACCAATTTAATAGCTTTCCTTTTTCTTCGGACGAAGCGTTTCAGGTACGTACTCCTGGTTTACTATCCCCACCCCAAGGACCTACCTGTTCCTAGCAAGGCCTTTCTGGAATTCTGGCGCATCCACCAGTGAACATGCTGTCTGAGAACGAGAGGTCGGAACTTGTTCTCAAGACGAAGGTCTTCTATTTCAACCGGTGTGTGACTTTGACACTCCTTTTCGCTCGAGAAGCCGGCGTCACATTAATTGAACTAGCGTTACTGGTCATAATATCAGCCTCGAAGATGCGCAGGGTGGTTACTCCGCGGATTTGAATTGCTTCCATGCACAGAGCGGAAATGAAAGCAGTCAGACGCGTTCGGGGGTAGAGCACGAAGAGGTGCGCGTGTTGACGCTCGCCGAGCTGAAACGTCTCGTCGAGCAGGGAAAAACGGATAACATCCCCAACAATAAAATCATTCCAGACATTTTGAACGTACGTTGATCCTACGCGTTCTGCGTGTCGCGCTGATGCCAACCTCTATCACTTCAGGACGCCGTTTCCAGCGAATCGACCGCACCGTTGCGGAGAAAGCCCTGGGAATGCCGAAGTCAATCGTGATACGCATGGTAGATCGCACCTCGCTACACCATACACGGAATTACGACAGTCACTTAACCCTGATCAATCGAACGCCTTGCGCGGGTGAGAGGATATTTTCCCTCATATCACTCATATCCGGATCCCGAAATGAATGGATATATTCAAGGGCTGATGGGAGCGAGAAGTCGGTCCCAGGTTCTGCCTGACGGCTCATTTCTTCCCCATTTCTTGAGACCACAAGCGCGGCAGTCTAGAGATATCCTTTCCCTATTCGCGAGGGAAGACGTCACAGGTATACTGCGCCTATCAAGGGATAAATCGTCGTCGTCGAAGGGTCCCGAGGTTGACAGTCGTGGGTTTCTCGGTTACGCCCCAGCATACTGGTACCCAGGAGGGTCTAGTTTGGTCTAACAACAACTCTATCAATGAGACTGTCAGTCCTTAATCAAGCCTGTCTGGCTTCGAATGACGTTTGCTGACTCATGCAAGTAAGAACAGGGCCTAATTTTTGACTGTTCCTGGCGGATGGTCGCACAGACCCGCACCCATAATTACTAGGTTCATAATTGTTGAAACTCCGAAGCGTCCGGCGCAGACAGCCGTTCATTCGCTATTCTGAGCGACGTACAATGATCTGCAGAAACCCAAAGAATACAAATCCACGAGTGTGCTACACCGTCCCAATGTCCCAGGATACACGGCAACTATCGACTGGTATCAAAAGAGCGTCCAAGAGTAGGTGTCACAAACCACTCGCCAAAACACGCAAACACGCAAACACGCAATTCCTACTTCTCACCGAGCCGTTCCGACACCCATTGGGGTGTCACATGCTTATCAATGTGATAGCCTTCCACCTTGCGCAGCGCCAATACTCCCTCCATGACCCAGTTGTGAGAGTTCCAAGCGGGATTCCCATTCTCGATGCGGACGGAAGCGAGAGTGGAATGTAGCTGGGGGAGCCTCTCGGAGTCTACTATCCCAACCGGGATTTTGCCCATGTAACCGTTCTTCCCCTCTTCCAACGTGACTGACTGTGGCACTTCCAGACTGTAGTCTGAGGCCGAACCCATGATCTGGTACACGAGCGAGTGACCAGAGGATGGTGCGAAGACGACGGCGATAGACCATCTCGATTTCGAGGATGATGGTTGCCTAAAGGCGGCGACGGAGAGCTCGTAGAAGGGAGGCATCGTGATGGTGTGTGTGTGATAGGAGAGTGGGCCGTAAGGTATGGACAAGGCGTGTGTCGCGATAGCGATCAAGTATGCGGCGAGTGGGGGGAGGGCTTTGAAAACTGAGATGACCAGGCGAGTCTTGGGAGGCTTTTTTAGAGCGCTGAGGGGTGATGCGATGACTGATAGAGAGCCCATCGAAGCACTTATAGCAGAGCCATGCGGACAACTCCATACTACCGCGCTGGACGCTAGCATAGCCAAACATGGAGACACTTCTCTAATCTATCCTGAAAAGTGTAAATTGAATGGATTTCCAGGGCACAAACATTAGGTGCGACCACCTGTAGAGGAAGAGTTTTACCAAACCACGCCCTTTCCCTCGATCAGAGCGTGTGGTGTACGGCTAACTTGCCTCCGTCCGAACGTGGCGCGGACTCTTCTCGACTGCAGGGTTCAAACTCGTACATAATTTAAGTTCTTTTCAGTCACAATCGGGTAAATGAGGATTATATCGACCACCTCGGCAAGCGACCAAGGTTGGTCGTGTGCGGCGTATGTCGACAACCTCGGCGTGAGAGGCTCAACCTGGACGTCATATTAATAGAGGAGAGGGGCGATGTTGATTGAATGTACAGCGATCGACCATTTCGATCGCGGCGTCAATTTTGGCGGAACTCGTCTCAGATTTCCAAGTCTGCATGAGCTCGAAAAAGAAAAATTGGTCGGTGTCAACGATCGCTAGAGACGAGTGATCGCCGTCGTTGTCCCTGCAGTCACTGCGTAAAAATCGCAATTTTCCCACGACTGCTTGTCCACGGACACATCGCGATCAGAAAATGGGTTTATAGCTCCTCAATCTCAAACAATATGTCCGACTCGGCTTCCCATCTCGTGAGGTACTCCACTTCTTCACCGCTCTCCTCCTCGGCTGTCGGCTCATATCCCTCCAGAGAAGCCAAAGGTTTACATCAGGGTTTGAAAGAGCTACTCAAAACACACAACCCTTGGGACAAGGAGGTCGAATTTAGCCGCAAGAAGTGAGCCGTCCTGCGCCCTCGATATCTCACTCTCCTTGCTCATCTGAAAAAGCCTGAGGCGACAGTATTTGCGCCTCCTCCTCCTCGAGCCTTATGCAAACGAGTCCAAGGATGCCGAGACGCACCTATGGATGCAGACATCTTATCAGTTCATCTCTCACTACAAGCAGAGCCTCGCAACCCTCGAGCGTACACTCCAATCCGCCCCTCGCCAGCAGCCACGGCAGGGCGGTCATGGCCCCGTAGAATATCGCAAGCTCATGCAACGCTTTCGACAGTTCCTCTCAGACGAGGAAAAATTTTGGACCCAATTCGTGATCCGATACCAGCGATCCTTTGCTTTGCACCAAGCACGGCTCGTCCTGGTTGCCTTGAATATCTTGACCCCCTCGGATGACACCAACCTTCCGGGCCTTCCTAATTCAGGCGATAGTAGCGGCGTATCGCATCCACATCCCGGGCGTATTCACTTTTCTTTCCCACCAGAAGAAAGCACACCTCCCCCGGACCCTGCGGAGCATGAGAGCAGACTCGCGATCTTGAGCAAGGCCATCGTGTGTCTCGGAGATATCGCCAGATACCGCGAGCTGTACAACGAGGCAGGCGGTCGTCCCAAAGCGGGTCACGAAGATGGAACAGCGCCAGCCAAACGGGGCAGTCGGGGCAGGAGAGGCGGTATACCTGGTTTCGACTCGATCCCACGGGCACGCAATTACGACAAGGCTATTCAATGCTACGAACAGGCTCGCCTTCTTGTCCCATACGAGGGCAATTCATCTCATCAGCTCGCCATTCTTGCGTTCTACCAGGGTGACATGTTCAGCTCCCTATTTCATTACTATAGAGCTCTCTGCGTCCGCCAGCCATACGACACCGCATCCGAAAACGTCAAGAAAATTCTCAATAAAGCACTCGATCAGCAGGCGAAAAAGACCAAGGACGTTCCCCAGACAACCATTCCTGAATCCGGAGAAATTCCGCCTCGGCTGAGAGTGGAGTATCTTAAGGAAAACACTGTCCTTTTGCATGCACTGTGGCGATTAGGTTCAGATAAGTTAGTCTATTCATTGCGATGCTTAGATTTCTTCGCGTTGACACACAAAATTAAAAGGATTAATATGAATCCGGTCGCACATGCGGATGAGGTTGCGAAGGACTTCCAGAGCCTGGTATCAGAACGCGTACTTCCGATCGAAACTGTATCCAAAGTCGTCGTTCTCTCACAGGGAGCCCTGTGGAAACATCGCATGATCCGCGACACCTCACCGCCTTCGAATAGGATATCAAGCGGACTTCCAGATCCGTCAGTCATCGAATCACAGATTCTGACCCATGTCATCGCCATCCACCGCGTCCTTCTGGAGATAGGCGCTGCTGAGCTCTCTGTTCCCCCTGAAGATGCCGCAGAGAACGATCTCGCCCAACGCATCACGGCGCCATTCCGTCGTACCTTACCCGCTCTGCGCATCGCGAGCAAGTGGCTTCTCGCCAATATCAAATACGTTTTGCATGCTGTGCAGTTCCCCGTCGGCATCCCCACCGGAAGAGGTACCCGAGGCGTTTTCATTGAAGGATTACCTCTATTTTGGGATAAATTTGCCTATTTTTACAGCGCATTGAGTGGCGTATTTCCGTCGGAGGGGTTACCTACCCTTACGACCCCTCTGGACGAAGATGTCGATCTAAAGGGTTTTCTTCCGTTACGTGATCTTCTGGTCGACGGAGGTACACTGACGGAAGTGGTCCCTGGGAACGAGATAGGGGGGCAGCAGAATGGAAGCACGCCCCATGGCTGGGAAAAGGTCCATCCAAACGAGGAACAGCTAATGAGGATTTGGGACTTACTTAGGGACGCCAGGTCGCTCGCCGAACTTGAGGTAAGAGTTCAATTAATGTAGGGGATCAATGCGCGAACTTACGCCATCATCTTATCAATAGGCATGCCCTATCCGTCTAGATGGCAATACGTTCTCTTTCGACAAGAGCGTCTTCGTAATTTCGTCTGCGGATATTCATGAGCAGGTCTCCGATCAAATTAGTCCCTATGTTCCACAGAATGTTCCACAGTGCGAAAAGGAGCCTGAAGACGACGCAATGACAGATACGAGCCGAACAGACGACGACCCGGTTGGCGATGCCTTCCGGGAAGCGCTGGATGATCACGGGGCAGTCGACGAAGAAGAAGACGGGGAGGTTATCCTCTGGAATCCCAGGTTCGCATTCCGACTCTCAGGGACCGCCTAAAGTTGATCACATGTATCAGAGCGCTTGGTTCGCCTCCAGCTCCTGTGTCTGCCGCTCTTCCTTCCACTCCAATCTTGCACAGTACTACCAGACTGGACGAGCCACCCGTCGTAACGAAAGTGCTCAGCGCAACAAGCCCAGGGCGTATGGCACCCAGACCTCCTGTAATCGTACCTGGTACTACGGCGCAAGACCTTCTGAACAACGTTATGGCGGCAAAACGAGGTTCTGTTGATGTATCTCGCCCACAGCAACGTCCCCAAACAGCAAGCTCTATTCAGCCTCAGTTCCCTTTTGGACTGGGTCCAAATGCGCCACCTTCAATTTGGTCGACTTCGTTGGATCACCCACAGCCCTCGCCACAGTTCCAGTCATCACCTTCTCTCAGTCCAAGGCACCGTCAATCCATGCCGCTCTCAATGGGAGCGCCACAGCACGTTCCACATCCACCATTTCAGTCATCGTACACCCTATCTAGTCCAATGACTCAATTTACAGAACATCGGCAGGCTCAGTGGCAGAACTCAAACGCCACGTTCATTGACCCCGCTGTCGTATCTGCTACGACGTCCAGTGCACAGATGACGCATTACACGCCAGCTTCGTACCAGGGATTCCCGGATGGCCACGCGCAGCCATACGTTCAACCTGGTCCACATTACAAGAGTTCCTCAACGTCTCGCGCATGGGGCGTGCATGGTTGACGTTGGTTTTCATCGGGCTAGACGTCTCTCTGGTATTGGACTATCGACGTAATGCGCGCCGTATCACATGGCGTATCATGTCGCTCCTCCGTTCCTGTTCAACTTGTGGAGTCAGCTCGTGGGCGACCTTGGTCCGCAAGCGCATCAAGTGACAATGCGCTCGCAAAGGGTCCGACACACTCCGAACCTCACTCAATAGACAGTAGCGTCAAGCACGCTCTATCTTTTCCTTTTCTCTTTTCGACTCCTATCAAAGGTATTTGTGCATGTCGCGTTTACTACGTATGAAAGGCTGCTGTTGTTGTAGCAAGGAACTTTTTTCTCGTTAATTATCTTTGCGTCTCTTTTTTTCGTCCGCGCTTTCCTCGTCTTTCTTCCGTTTCTTGGACTTGGCGAGTCATCTTCGGTTGGCCATATATGTATGTCCCATCGTCCACTCTCGTGCGCATGTAGGCAAGCCTAGGTTGTTGGATCGAGATCGCTTTGGGCGACAGCCAAAGGTTTCGCGTTATACGTGTTCCGTGTGTTCAGTGCTAGATATGCACGTCCCGAATGACGTTTTGTTCATTATCAGTTCCCCATGTCTCTTTTCTGTCATTGCGACACATTTGTCGATATTAAGTAAAACCCTGAACACATTCGCTCTGGCGTTGTTGGTCTCCGTCGGATAACGATGTGTGAGATGCGACGCGTACTTGGGGTGCACATAGACGGTGGGTCCGACGATCGGCCGAAGGACCGCACGGTGCGGCTATTAGCCATGTATTCATGGAATTTAACCTACTCCAGTCGGATGTTACGTGCTCCTACTAGGTTTCTTGGGCAGCCTCGGTGTGTGTACGTTGTCCGTCCATGTATATCTTGATACCGGCGAGTATGGATGTCGCCGCGAAGCGCCGATGCGCACCAGGTTGATGTGACCGGTAACTGTAAAGGACGTCGAACTGAATCACGTCCGAGATGCTTGGGCGTCTGTGTCCCACGGCTCGCTTGCTGGGCCGGGACCTAAGCCCAAGCGCAGAACGAACAAGGGAAATCGTCCACGGTTGACTCGGAGACACGTCGAGACCAAACCATGTGTGTACGCGCGCCGCATCATCACCACCCGTGGACACGGATGGTATCGCCTCGGTCGAACGGTTACACGGCGTGGGGTGGGTGCATGTGTTCTATCATCGAAGGCGACCTCAGGGTCGGTTGTAGGCGTGGGCACTCGACTTGATCATCCAGGTTAAAGTGCATGTGCAGACGGGAGGGCGATCCGAGACGGACAATGTTCGATTGGATCGTGGGTAGCCGCCAATATACGGATGTTCGTCTCGAGCGCCGTTCCGGGAAACGCGTGGGAGACAAAGATAGGATAACAACGACGAGGTGGTTGCACCGAGTCGAGTGTCAAGGGAACTGGGACACCACCATTTCAATTTGGGCTCTCTCGATTTTAGGTATATTGAACACTGTTCGAACACTGGTATCAAAGAGGCATAAAAGAACAAACGAGAAAGGAGAGATAGTCTAGGTACAGTGGTTCGAGTGGCGTCCATTGACACTTCCGAATGAACAATTTTCTAGGACGCGTCAGGCGACGCATATAGTCTACGTTTTCTAGTTGCAGCGAGCGGTGTGACGGTGGCCTGATTGTGAATCAATAATGCTGTCGTTGATAACGCCATCGGGGATGTGGAGCGAATAATGTTCTAAATGGGAGAAGGGGACAACTCATCTAACCTTGGATCCATCGTTTTGGAGCATGTCGGCATCTAGACCGCCCCAGGCGCCCACATGGCCTACAGCTTTTCGCCTCGACCGATGACTGTTACCTATGATTATGAATCAGTGATGCTATCGTCGATAATACCACCAAAAGTATAATAGCGGTCTAAATTGGCGAACTGATCTAACCTTGAATCCAATGTTTCGGAGTTTGTCAGCATCGAGCAAGATACGTCCGTCGAAGATGAACGCTGGTTTCTTCATGTTACAATAGATTTCATTCCAGTCGAGGCTTCGGAACTCTCTCCACTCAGTCGCGATAACGACAGCTTCAGCGTGCTTGCACGCTTCAAGCGCCGAACTGAATATTTTCACACGATTCTGCACTGAAAGTGGGAAGATATCATTACAAGGTGTTCAATTGTCGTAACCGAGGGTCTAACACTTACGCGTCGTGAGTGGCAGTGTGGGACATGCCTCCGAAAGCTCCCTCCAAACCTGTTCGTGTTCGACTTGTGGATCGTATATGTTCACATTCGCATTCTCTGCCTGGAAGTCCCGAATGAGGGAAATGGCTGGTGATTCCCGGGTGTCTCCAGTATCAGCTTTGAATGCGAAGCCGAGAACGGCAATATGCTATGGGAAGGGCATCATGATCAGTCCAAAGTTTTGCTCCCACGACATAAAAATAGGTCAAACGTAAAATGAGTGTTACCTTGCCCGTAATTGTGTTGAAGAGTGTATCCACAACTTTCTTTGAAAACCTTGTCTTTTGATACTCGTTCATCAACACGACCTGCTTCCAGTAATTGGCAACTTCCGGAAGGTGCAAGCTTTCACTGAGGTACACTAGGTTCAGGATATCCTTTTGGAAGCACGAACCCCCGAAACCGACGGATGCACGCAAGAAGTTTGGGCCGATGCGGGCATCTTTGCCTACGGCAAACGCCACTTCATCAATGTTGGCACCGGTAGCCTCGCAGATGGCTGAAAGAGCGTTGATGGAGGAGATGCGCTGGGCTAGCATTGCATTTGCCGCTAGCTTGGACAGCTCGGAGGACCATAAGCCCACGGTAAGGATACGTTCTCTCCTGTGATTATCGTCAGCTATACGCTCATCACCATGACAGAGAAAGACTACTGACGGGACCCAATTGGCGTAAATCTCCGTGAGTGCATCACATGCAGCTTTACCTTCTGGTGTCTCGAGGGACCCGATGAGAACCCGGTCTGGTGCAAAGAGGTCACTGATCGCAGTCCCTTCTGCGAGAAATTCTGGGTTTGATAATATATCGAATCGACAGTCTGGGTGCGAGTTCGCCTCAAGAATTGTACGCATAGACTCGGCAGTACGACATGGTACTGTTGACTTCTCCACCACAATCTTACTCGACTTGGCAACTGCGGCGATACGACGTGTAGCAAGTTCCACGTAACTACAAGGCACGAAGGGTGAGGTACAGGCACGGGCAGAAAAGTCCGAAATACAAACTTTAGGTCCGCAGCAAAGCCAGCTCCAACGCCACTCTTCTTGGTGGGAGTGTTGACACTGACGAAGATGAGATCAGCTTCTAGGATGCCTTTGTCGACATCTGTAGAGAAGAAGAGGTTGCGGCCACGAGCTTGACGAACGACGTCTTCAAGACCAGGTTCGTAAATGGGTAAAATGTAATTTGCGCTATTCCAGGCGTCTATACGAGGCTGGTTGATATCCACAATGGTCACCTGGATATTGGGGCATTTTAGAGCTATGACTGCGCAGGTGGGGCCGCCTGGGTGGGTTGCGAACAGTTATTTGGTATCACAACCTCGCGATATAAGCAGCACAGACCGACGTAACCAGCACCGACTAGGCGGAGCAGGTTGTCAGTGATACCTCCGCTAATCCGCTAAATCAGAGCACTGTAAAACATACTGCAGCAAATCTTGTTTACAGTGGGCATTGTTGAGAAGATTGACAGAGAAGACGGAGAACAAGACACAGGTTTATAGGGAATGACTGGGAGGTTGTTGAAAGAGTGGAATGTTGGCTCAAACACTAAATGGCAGTTTGTTGGATCACGCGCCACAATCGCCGCATCTTGGCACGTCACCAAATGTAGTGTTACCACACAAAACCAGTGTTTCCCTAGCTCACGGCCTAGGCTTGGACTCAATCTCGACATTGGTCTAATGGGGTTGATAGAGGTGGTCGAAAGGAGGTCAGAACTGTTAATTTTGTCTCCGCACTGTCCCTGACAGCCCGACACTTCTGCTCGATCATTGAAGGCCCTTCAGCCAAGTGACAGGAGACTTGGCCAAGTACGATATTGCAAAATCGTGCCTTCGATGTGCTGTGATTGGCGTTTTCTGAAAACCCTTTACCTCGTTCTGAAACCAGGTTGTGTATGTGCCTTTGCGCTGTTGTAGGGACGGACAGGCCGTCGTGTTACCTATGGGTACATTACTGGTAAATCAGGATGTTCACACTAGAGCCCGCTCGGGTGCTATTGTACCCCAAGTGCTTGTGGTTGTGTTGCGTCTCAGTAAGACCATGAAACTTGGCAATCCGTGGTTATGAAATGACGAGGCCACTTCCGATGAATTCTGTGAAAGATGCACTATCCCCGTAAAGTAGGACCTACTTGAGAAGGCTGATATCCTCCCAGCCGTTGGACAGGTGCTTACTTGGAGCGCCATCGTAACGATACTGATCACCCTCGATTCCAATCCCGCCAAAGACGCCGATGGCAAGGACGTTCAGTTTGAAGCGACCTTTACGAGTGGAGTTATGCTGCGCGTCCTGGAGTCTACTCTTATCTTTTTTGATCCTCTTGACTGAAATTCAGCCATCCAGAGCCATTCCCTTGTCGGATCACCCGTGGCAAATCAGCAAAGAGCTTCTCGACTCGTAGTTAATGCTAAGTAATGGGAGAGTGCATCAACTCGTCGTCACTTCTGGTCTTACCATCGTGGTGACTTTACGTCTGGATATAACAAAGTTCGAAGCATTTTGATCGTTTTGTGTGGGGTCGTGGTCAAATCCTATGTATATAGGTCTCCCACTGTATCCCATGCCAATGTCATGGATCTCACTGGGAGGTTTCGTTAGCAACGACTACGAGTAGTTGAAGATAGCCAGCTTGGTGGAAAATAAATGTAAACAGAGGCATTGTCCTGCCAAAATCAGGTGCGGAACCTCCTGGAAATGTTTAACCAAGCAACATGCTATGATCTTCAAGTTATTGGATATACTGTGACGGTGATGATGTGGAGACGGACAAAAGATATCCAAGAGACCCAGGTAGATGCACTCACTTTTCATACGAGGCGCCGCTATCGAGACGACTTCGTGCAGTGCTCATGCAACCTTGTGATAATCCGGTGTTGTGCCGTCCCGAAAGAGTTGCTCAACACTGGAGGCAACTGATCAACTAGGTTTCTCCGTGTATTGCCACACGGATCGGAATGACATCACTCGTTGCAAGTCCATTCTGTGTTTCTGTCGCAGCTGGACCTGCATGATCCACCGATGCCATTCTACTCCGACGACATACCTGGCTCTGGATTCCAAATGAGTACCCTGAAAATATAAAGGAGCGATGCTCTCGAGGGGAGAACCCATCATCCATCCCCCAATTCACTCACTCACTCAACCCTCACTGTTCCGAGCATCGTCACACGACTTTGACCCCACATCAAACTCCTCCTCGCGTCCTCGCTGTGGACTGTTGGGCTGACCATGCATGCTGCCCCTTGCATGTCAACCCATGTAACGATCACTGGCTAGTGCCACTGGGCTGGTGGCGAGTAGTGACTTTTGTCAAACGCTCTTTCGCTGACAATGGACATGTTTACGCCTTTGCGTCGTACTCAGGCCGGTAAACTGGGCTGGGTCCTGAGCAGCTATTGCCAGTGGCGTCGTCGGCTGCCTCGGCTAGCAGGGGCCCGTTTTGCTGTCGTTCGTGTGTTTCTGGTGGCACCAATGCGCCGCTAGGCCCAAGGCGTCCATGTGGTTTCCCCCCGCAACTGGCACTTTGCACGTCCAAAGAGCCAACGACGTGCCTCCCACCCGGGCAGCGAGCATCGTGTTTTTAATGTCACCTCCCGTCCCCGAACCGTTGTGTGTTCTGCTGACACCAGATAGCCAGTTCTATGTCATCGTCAATTTACCTTAGCTTCCGTTCTGCGCAACAGAGATGCTGCAGGCCTTACGGTGGCAATCACGACACGATGAGAATGCGAATACTGCCAATTGTCCACTGTTGACATTTGCGTGCCCCCTCGGTGTTGAATAGTACTGTGGGGGAGGTGGATGCGGACCGTGGTCAGTTGGTTGTTGTCTTTGATCATTTCGGATATCATCTTTCTGTCTGAGGTTGTACTGTGGCTGTAGAGTCTTTGTCTGGCATATTAGAAGAGAATCGGTAAAGGGAACTAGTCATTGCCTCGTCGCTTGGAATTTTACTGGTCGTGTCGTCGGGAATCGATAGTACATCCACTTCTGATCTGCATTTCTTGATCATGGCAGATGTGGAAATGATGCATTAAACTACGCGGACAACAACCCGATGACAGCCACGTGAACCTTGATTTATGTAAATTGGTCGGTAAAGGGCATCGGTAGGAAGAAGCGCATGATGACCAGCGTCGTGAGTGCAATACATATGATAGAAGCGATGGAAGGGTGCCAATGTGGTGAAGCAGGAATCGGTGGTTGGAATGCGAGTACGTGTCGACGGCGATGGCCCAGGAGAGGTTGAAAGCGGAGTGGGTAAAACCCGGGCTGTGGGTGTGGCGCAGAAAGACGCCAGAGGCGACGAGGACTGGCACCGGGGCTGATGGACCTTTGCCTGGAGCGACGGCTGCACTCGTGTCCATCGGCCTATGATCGTGGCAAAGGCGCCAGCAAATTAGTAAGTGGATGAAATGTTGTAGCAAGGCTACACTCGGAGTGGTCGGTGTGGCGGTGCTCCAATAGGAGCCATCGCACTGAATCCGTCATGGCTCTCTCGCTCACACACGGTACGACGCTCCGAATCTTTTCTCGAGCATACTGGTTTGACTACTTTGGTAGTCATGAAAAGCTTTGTCCGTCTATGTGGTCCCGATCTGTATGGCGGTGTCTGGATGGACTCCGTCATGTATTCAGCTTCATCCAGACCACCTAGAGGGGCTTCTAATGAAATCTCATCTGAGCCCCTCTCCAGGCTTATCCTTTACCCTTCACCTCCACCTCCAAGCCGCCCATGCATCTACTCCACCACGGCCTGTCACATTATTTCTCCAAGGCCGTTCACCATCTCCACTCGGATTTCTCTGTTCTCTATCATACGTCGCCCCTCGATGCATGGCCGAGTGAGCTGGTTGACAAACCTGACCGATTCATAGACAAGATTGAGTCTTGCTCTGCTCACACGATGACACCCGGGCACGATGGGTGTCCGCCAGTGGTCGACAAGGAGCACTATCACACTTTCCTCCGTGTGACCCTCGCATCCTCCAAGGACCATCCCGAGGAAACCATCTTCATCGAACGGGTACTCATGGAACAGGACAAAACCATACATTCGGTCATCCCCATTGCAGCAGATATGGCATGCACGGCTCCATCTGCATATGTGGATATGTTGCACGATCACGCCTGTGTTATCCTCGAGGGTTCCCCTTCTTCGCTCCTCCATACCCACCATGTCCACGTCGATCGCACAGTTCGCTTTTCCAACTGTCCTGACCGCCGACTGTCGCTATATGAACTTGCCACGCTCGTGCGCTTTGTGAGCACCAAGGGTCTTCGCGCAGTGTCAATCAGCGTGGATACTGCGTGCGAGGCTTATTCTAGGTGGTTTTCCAGAGCCACTCTGAGCGCTCTCGCACCGGATGTCAATCTGAGACCGATCATACGTGGGGCGGATCGATACCTGACACCACATCAGGACACTGAGACTATACAAGCCGAAATGGCCTTGAAGAAATCAGTGGATGCATGGTTGATGTCGACATTTAAGGAATATCCTATGGAAGAGGTGGCGGCTGAGAATTTCGTGCGTTCCGCTCTCTTTCGCGCATCCATTCTTGCAACTCATGAAGTACTAGAGGAGGCAGCTGAATTCGGTGGATGGCGACGAGCGGGCTAGGAAGGTGGTGTATATCAGACAACAGGAGGTGGAGAAGGAAAAGGAGAGAATGCTCTGGGAGGTGGACCGGGCAATGGAACGCGTTCGAGATGCATGGGAGTCGACCCAATCGAACGCAGTGACCGAGGGAAAGAGAGTGGACAAGGTGCGAGTGCGGCTGATGGAGGGTACGGAGGAGTTCCAAGCAATGATACAAGCAGGTTCGGAAGTTCAAAGAGCGTGGTTGTCGTGGTCATCGCTGTAGAGGATCTATGTATATCCTTTATCTTGTAAGATATTATACCGTGCACGTGAATGCGTATTCTCCATTTCCAGGGTTTAGAAAATTAAAGTTGACGAACTCACGTATAGGCGGGGACTGACGATTGAAGCTGCCAACGAAAATAATAATCAGTGTACACCTACCATCTTATTGCGGTTTAGCTGCAGTACTGCAATGTCAAGGTGGGGCACATCTCCGAGTCAGCGTCGGCAAGGGATCAACGGAAACTCAAGGCCGTTTCGAAAAGACAGTTCACCCATGAGCGTTGTATGGAAACAGCAGCCAGTCCAAGTCAACCACTTGTATGGTGAGAACCGACGATGTCTGCACGCTAATTGGCATCCCAAACTTTGCATTCCAAAGCTGACCCAAGAGTATAGGAGTGGCGCACTTGACCGATCGTTCGCAATCCACCTCCCCTTCCCAAGCACCACCGCTGTCCTACTCACCCCTTGTTCCAGCTCGACATCCTCGCTGTGGACTGTTGGAGGTCAGCGTAGATGGGTGAGTCGTTCATTTGGAGCTAGACCTCAAAACTCACAGCCGAGGTGCGAGACGTCCTCGATTCAGGACGAAGTCATTGATTTCCTATGTCCGTATTACGAGTTATCCCTGGATGAAGAATGGGTTGATGAAACACATCATCCAGAGCGCTTTCAAGTCAACAGCTTCTAAAGCAAATCTGGGACTATTTCTAGCGGTATTTGCAAAGACCAGTGCATAGACAGAAACCATCTGATGTTTGACCGGTGACCGAATCCTCCTGTGTTACTGCGGCGAAAATTTAGACTCTACAGTTTGAAGTCAGTTGCGAGTTGAACGAGCCCAGAAGGTTGTGGCTGTGCGGGTCGTTTCCTTGGTGAAACTTACAGGCTAAAGCTCGTCTCTTGAGCGGAAGTTTGCCAACTGTAACACCCCAGTGACTCCCAACGGCCACGTGAGTCTGGGCTAGCATCGCAAGTATTAACTCCTACGCTTGTAAGTTTCATGTTTCTGTTGCTCAATCTAATCGCCTGGTACAAAAGAGACACAAAACGTGTTTGCCCTAGCTCCGCGCGATCCTCCGACACCAAAAGTGAAAAACGGTGAGTGCAATGACAGACTGCTCCGTGCGCCGCCGTACGATCGGAGGAGATTTTAACATTGAATGACGTCACTGCAAGTATTTTCTCTCTAAATCGGGTACAGAATGTGTGATCCGCTGACACGCCGATTGACATCCTAGGTCTGGATTCCAGACGCGGTGGTTGGGGTCCTCGAAGCATATAAAAGAGACCTTGCAGGAGCACCCACCTTCATCGTGCTGCCTCATTCCTTGCTCGAGCCTGAAACATCCGGGTCATTGCCCACACCATGTCCTACTCGCCCTCTGTCCCTCTATGCCATCAAACGAGCCTTCCATCCTCGCTGTGGATTGTTGAGCTAACACTTGCTGTGATCGCGTCGGTGAGCTCTCCTTTTTGCTTGGGTACGCCAATGACGACAGGCAGACGCGATAATCATAGCTGTGCATCATCTGTACAACGCCACTCGTACTTTTGGGCATTGTGAGACTCGATGCCTCGCAATCCCTGATTGGCTTCTGAGTTACGTATGTATTGTCTTAGAAGCCGCCGACGTTTGATCACCGATACTGTTGGTTTCAGCCCGTACACAACGCGATCGCGCTTCTGGGCATGCTGGCTGTCTTTGAGTCGACGTCTAGCGTTCATCATGCCAATGCAGTGCCCTCGACCAACCCCCAGGGACTTAACTGCTACTTCTGGGCACGCAGACGCATTGTGCATGCTGCACACGCCACAGGCTCTAGTCCATGCTGGCCGAATCTGAGACGATGTATCCTCACTGGCATCTTTCAAGGTCCCCATGTGTCGCTCGCATTTGAACCACTGGTGCGGGGGTTAGCGCCCACGGGAATCAGTCAGAGTTGGCAATCAGCCGTACGACGACGTTGAATTTGGACCGAGGTGCGGACATGACTAACGGGCTCTTGTTTGCACATCCAACAGGAATTTTTTTGCACCGTGATCCAGACACGGAGTTTACGCTTTCTCCTCCAGATGCCGTCACCATCGTGTCAGCGACATGTGCTCGGTCGAACGTTGAACCTCCAGACCATAGCAAACCAGGCTGAGAGCAGGGTCACGGTAGATGAAAAATATGTCGATGATTGATTGATGCTGCAAACACGATGAAAGTTGATGTTGACAAGGTAAATACTCGCTTGTAGGATCGCTGTGATAGCGCCATCATGATTCATGATAGTACTAAGGACAGGTTGTGACAAGTGCCCACTGTTGACATGTGTGCATTCTACGACACAACGGGAGACATGAATGTGGGCTGTGGTCAGTTGGGCGCAACCGGTTTAGGTGTGGGTCGTCGTCGTTTTAATTTCGGTCGTTTGTTGATTTAATACCAGTGTACATGGTAGTGTGATGGATATACTGTGAAACAAATGAAGTAGACGTTGATCTGACTCAGGCCCTCGTTGTTCACGGACGTTGCATAACCAGATAAGTCAGTATGTCATTCCCGCCTGCTTGGTGTCTCACTTACATAGACCACCTTGGCGGTCATAAAGGCTGAGTGGTCACTCCACGTTGCCTCCCGTGGGTAGAGTAGAGGGTGCGGGTGGGACCTGGTAGGAGTGTGTGTAGACCAGGAGTTGTATGTAGGTTAGCGCAGGTCACGGGTTAAGTACCTCGCCCGCGAAAGCGAGCACCGCCACGGGTAAATTTCTCGGACTATGTTGCCGACTCGGGGAGAAGAAGATACGTGTAAGCAAACCCATGCCAATTTACTTACCTTGGTGATCACAGGCACCAGATTGATAATGCTGGTACGGCCACGGTCGCGCCGCGTGTAAGCACTGGATTGGGGGGACCAAGTCACCCCAACCTCACTAATGAATGCTGTGGACGTTTCGAATTCTTTATTTATTTCTCTGCCCAAAATTTCTTCGTTTCCTTGCGGTGCGCCTTCCATTCCTCCTCGCGGGTACCGGTGTTCATAAAGGTATGCTCAGGTGCTACTGGAAGACGTGAAATGATCAAGCCTGTCGCGGGCCGTTGTGAATCTACCACGCAAGTGTAGCGTCGTCTTTGAAGCTTGAGTATACAGGGGAGCCTCCCAAGAATTGCTCATCGGTTGCGAGAGGCATTAACGTTGCCCCGGCCCGCCAACAGGCGTCGATCCACCAAACCAGGTTAAAAGCGTTAAATGGTTTGAAAGAGAGATGTTGAACCCAGTCACTGTTTTACTAGATGTAGAACGTGGCCTGACAGTGCGATGCCGGAGATACGTGATGAACGAGTCAAGTGCTGTAAGTACTGCAGAGTAAGACAGTCAGAAGTGCCCATTGCCAACATGTACGCGTTCCACCATTAGACGATGTGACGAGGGTATAGACTCAGCTGGCTGTGGTCAATTGGGCGCGCCTTGTTTGAGTGTCCAGGCCGTCCACTTTTGGTTCATTTTTGTCGGTTCAACGCTAGTGTGATGCGACTGGAGGTCTTTGTCGAGTGCACTGGGATGCAATTCAATCTCGGTCAGTCATTGTTCGCAAACGCTGGGTAATCGATAATCGTTGAGCAACGTGATAATTATCGCGATAGCAGATGTCATACATGTCATTAGTACTAGCTTGGATGTGCGTATGATCAGATTAATCCATAAGTGAATGCGACCCAAGTTCCCAGGCCACGAACCGTCTTCCCGACCCACTTCCTGAGTGATCCTACTTGGTGGCCCCACCCACATAGACACCTTCAGCGGTCATGACGGCTGCGTGGCCACCAGGTGTCAACATCGCCACATTGCCTCCTGGTGCCGCGCTTGCTGTGAACCCGGTATGCGTACGGTATAGGGCACGAGTGGGGCCTGTGGTGGAAGCGTGTGTAGACCAGAAAGAGTCGTAGGTCAGTGCAGAAGGGGCGATTGGCGTTGGGGTAGGTATAGATGAGGTGGATATGGGGGCGGTTGGGGCGGGACCCAGAGTAGAAGTGGTGATGGGCGGTTGGGACGGGGATGCGAGGAGGTTGGGGTGTTGCGCGGAAGCAGGGATGGGGATGGGGTAGAGAGGTGCATAGCCAGGTGTTGGCGTGCCGAGGAGGGCAAAGCCAGGCGGTGGGTGGGTCGTTGGTGGCTGCATGTGCGGAGAAAATGCACCAGGGACGGGGATAGGGAATAAAACCGGGGAAGGCTGAGACACAGATGCAGATGCAGATGTTGCTGAAGCGTTCGTCGATGGGTGACGAGACAGGATCTGTGCTTGGACCTGGGGCTGTGATGGCAGCTGGATTTGCCCCTGCAGTTGTGCCAGTCGTGCCAGTATATTGGGGTCAGACAGGTCAAACGCGGACGGCGGACGGTCCGCGGCAAACACGGCAGGTGCAATTGGTGCAACTGGCACTGGGGCCTGAACAGTCGTGAATGACTGGGGTTGCGATAAAGACTGGCCGTCCGGGTTAGATCCATGTTCGGGTGGCGACTGTAATAGCGCAGGAGGTGACATGGAACCAGGACCAGAACCGGGGGAGGAAGCGTCATTGACCGAGGGCGATGGTCGACCAAGCACCCCAGTCGGTGCGGGGGACTGACTCTCGGCATGCAAGGTGACAGGTGAGCCAGCTGCCAATGAACAGGCCGAGATGGTCGTGTTCGCACTCGCGGTCGGCGCATAGTGCGTGCGCTGCCCTGCACCTTGGCCTTGTCGGATGTTGCGTTGGTGGGAGTGGTGAAAGTATAGGTTCTCGACCTCGTTGAGGTTTTGTCGTTGCTGGTCCGAGTGCACGTGTGAGCACAAGATGGGAAGCAAGGACCGCGCACGCACCCAACCGTACTCGACCTTGAGTTTAGCGTACTGAAGACGCATCTGGAGCTGTTTCGAGAGCTGGCACAGGGCAACTTTGAGTTACAACGACCATCGACAAAGATGAGACACACGTGGTTGGCTTTAGCGCGTTCGAGCGTCTGTCGTTTTTTCTTTTGTTCGAGTTCGTTGGGCACCACAACGACCATTTTTTTCGTCGTCGACTGGTTGCACCCGGTGTTTGATTGGATGTGGTCGGCGTAGTGTCGGAGAAAGGCAACCACAAGGGTCGGTGAACCAATTGCCTAAAATTACGAACAACAAGAGTTTTACAGGGGCTATTTTTCTGTTCTTGACGTAACCAACACAAGGTCATTCATCACGCTGCAGATGCGGTTGGCCTCGAGCTTTGCTGTACCACCCATTGACGGCTCCAGTCACTGGGCTCGACTGCCACCTTCAGGGTTCAAGAAGCCTTATGCCGAAACTCTATCTCGCTAGGGTCTCAAGCCTGAGAGCTCCGACTCGGATATATGTAATCGGCATACTTTTACATTTTTTTCTTCATCGTCGTCTAAACTAAAATGGGCATGCACGCCGTTAACAGACTTTGACCTTGAGCCATCCAGACGGTTATGCAGTCGAGTGTGATGCAACCTAGTGCCTCCAGTTGCGCAGCCACGAAAGTTCATGGCATTTGAATGGGCAAAGGACCGCGTCGGTGGCAGCCAATCGAATGTGAGCTTAGTTCTACACGAAATCCATTGGTGCCGAAGGTCACATTGGGGATTGATAAAAGCCCCCCCCCCAATGGTTTGCAATTCGAGCTTCACCTCTTCTCCGTCCCGCTTGCTCTGCGCTATGGCAGCTGGTTCCATCTCCATATTCTCAAAGACCTACGTGTTTGACCCCCGTTCGCATCTTCCCTTCCAGATTGCCGCGAAACGGTACTGGGTTGGTGAACTCTATTCCGACACAGACGACCAGGACACTTTTTCCAAGACTCGGAAAGATGTCCGCACGTTGGTGTTTATACACGGCGTCGCGGCTCACAAGGAACACTGGGAACTAACCATCCAGCGTCTCTTCGAGCACGAATGCGCAGATTCAGGCGCGTCCGTTCGGTTCCGCGACATGTGGGTGCTCGACTTGCCCAACCACGGCGATTCGGCAGTGCTCAACGAGGGTGTCCTCCGTTGGGGATACGATATATGTAAGCTTCTCTTGTTTTTCACGGTCACGAGTATCAATTTCATTACTATGCTTTCTAGTTTCATGGGAAGACCACGCGCGATGTGTCCATGCGTTCCTGGCGGGGCTGGGTACTGGCGTGGACGTCAGTTTTTCGAAGAGGAGATTGTCCCTCGTAGGACATTCCATGGGTGGCACTATCCTGTGAGGCGCATGTTCATTTACCATCCCCTCCTTACATCATGACTCACTCCAGGTCGCATAAGGGTTTTAACGCCGACATACTATCCATCGCTTAACATCTCGTCGCTGCATCTGTTCGAGCCACACTTGGTAGGGGAGAAGGGCTTGACCTGGAGCGCGCACATGGTTGGGCTCTCTGCGAAACGAGATGATATATGGCCTAATGTAGAGGCGGCATATCAAGCATTGAGAAGTGGAAGATGGTTTCTCGGCTGGGACGACCGCGTTCTAAGGATACTTGTCGTGAGTTTCAGTTCGAGCGTCCTCTGTCGTGGTTTGATGACAGAGACGCCCGTCCACAGACGCATGGCCTTCGACCATTACCAACAGCAGAATACCCCAATAAGACTGAAGGTGTGACGCTCAAGTGCACTAGAAAACAACAAGCTGTGAGCGTCCAGCCGATTTTTGATCTCCCTCGATGGTAGTTGATAGATTGGGCTAGGCTACTTACAGGGATTTTAGATCCTTGGGAGTTGCATACAGGTCGTTGCCGCACGTTTTGAAGCAAGTCCCGACGCACATCGCGTACGGTGGAATTCTGGATGCCGTGTGAGCGCGACCCATCGCATTTCCGCTACCCGAGTAACCTAGTGATCGTACCTCACAGGCCATACGACTTGCAACAAGACGCGCTTCGTATTGGTTCGGGTGGGATATCCAATTTTGCGAGCGTGTCCACAGTACCTGGGGCAGGACACATGGTGCGTATTTTACCTCGGACACCATGTGTCGTATCTCGTTGCTGACTAGACGGTGTGCGATCTTTAGATGTTGGAAACGCACCCTGACGTCGTTGCGGATTTTACGTGGAAACAACTGAACCCATCTCGCGCGACGTCTCGCATCAATGTCGAAGACCCTGTCGCGGCCAGGTTGTAGCGTGCGTGTGCCAGTGGCTGATGCTGACACGGTCACCAAGATGGATCTTGGTCGGCTTGGACGAGTTCGATGCTACTTTTACCTGTATACACCCGTCGCCAGGGCGGTAATGTCGGTTCCGAGTCCGGATCGTTCCCATGTTTATGGACTCCAATCGATTGATTGTTCACGCGAGACCCGGGGGTCGCCGAGGTCCCCTCACCGCCTTGCCGACTTTGCCGATTTACGCGTTTTACGGTGGCGGTGCGTAAATTTCCCGGACTATAGATACTTATCTCCGTATGAGCGGTGTCTCTCAATGTTTGGATAGTTGGAAAGGTGATGTCTACTAGTTAGAAGGACTTCACGTTCAAGCTGAAAGAAGTAACAAAGTACAACTCGCCAGTGAAGTCGGACGTATGACTTAGTAGGTCAGACGAGATGGTGGGGGTAGAGCACCCTAAACTACATCCTAGCTAATGTACTATCGTTCTGAGTTACTAGCACAGTCCGTCTTGACGAGGCCGAGCGTGTCTGTGGCTACACCGTTCCAATACTTATTATAAAGTTGACAGCCAATGGAGATGGATCTCGTCTGGAGTCTGGACTGTACGTACGTGATCGTACTAGTATGAACAGGAATATTGCCCCGAACGCAAATATTTATTATCCACCTTTTTTTTCAGCGATGGTCCACATCGCACACGTCAAGGTCAGACCGACTGGCAACTGTCGTCGTGTCTTCGTCGCCGAAGTTGAACAAAGGTACGTTTTTGATCAACGACCGCTCATTTCTGCTGCTTTTCAGACACTACAGTATACTCCCTCCTAACGCATACCTGTTGGGAAAGGGTAAAATCTATGGGTTATTAGGGAGTATGGGGTATCTACAGCCAAAATGGGGGTTCGGGAGATGTAAAAAGTATGCGTTATGAGGGAGTATACTGTAGTACATACTGGGCCGTATGGAAAGCCGGACAGGCATGCTCACTTCTGCAGTCCGGAGTGCTTCTTTTGCGGTCTATTTTTCTTAGTTTAGTCATACGGGTTCGGAGAACACGGGACACCGCTACGTCGTATTGCTTGTAGGCTTTCGTAGATACAAAAGGGGTACATAGCCTCACTTGCGGGACAAGACAACCTACCTGACACAGCGCGAGACCCCGCGCACGTCCATAGACCCAGGTGGCGGTGCTGCCACTGACTGAACAGAACGCACCGCATGCGAGAGCGGAGCAAGCATCGTCAGACGGGGTTGGGAGGACACACCGACATGTCAAGATGAGACGGTCGAGGGGGAGACTCGGAGAAGAAGCATGACCGTGACCGCGCGCGGGGACGATCGACGACAGGAGCTGACGAACATGATGATCAGCGCGACACGACGGCAGTCGAAGACGTACCTAAGGATCTCCCAGACCCACCTCCACCACCTGACGAACTCGCGAATCGACTAAATGAACCCCCTAGCGTCGAGCTCGAGGGGGAGAGGAAGTCAGTGGCGAGCTTCGACGACGCACGTACCAGCGATGAAACGGACGCGTCGGGAGCGTCAGGGTGCATCGAGGACGTTGGAAAGCAGCCGAGGAAGCTGCGGAACCGAAACGCGTCAGAGAACGCTTGGAGCAGAAGGAGGAAGAGAACTCACCTCAGGCAGCTCCAGACGAGCCGGGCGGCGAAACTGCTGCACCATGCGAGCTCCAGGACCACCAGGGAAGCCCTGAAGACGACGGGAGTGGCGCGACGACGCAACAAACGCGTCGTGTCGATATACCGCCTCAGGAGACCCCAGAGGCGAGCTAGAGGCGTTGAACCAGGGCGTTCAGGACCGCCGAAACGTTGCCGAGGGGTTGAATACGATATAATAGGCCATTGACACGAGGGAAACGAGCGCGTCGTCGAAACGAACGCGCTACGTCGAGAAACCGGGCCAAGAGGCCATGTGGGGCTGCAGGAGGCGTTGAGAGGCGTCGAGGTCGATTCGGACCGCCGAAAGGTTGTCGAAGGGGGCGATTACGACGGGATACCCCCCGGACTTACCATGTCATCTGAACGCATCGAGGCCGAATCGGGCGAATCGGACGCGCCAGATACGTTGTATATGGACTGGAGATGGTGTAGGAGCAATCCCTAGGGTGCGATACATGAAGACGACGCCAATACTATGTAGTATAGTGACTTACTGAGTATTCTACATACATTTAGTATGATTTAGCGTGTCCCCCGAACCCATATGACCAAACTAAGAAAAGTAGACCGCAAAAGAAGCACTCCGGACTGCAGAAGTGAGCATTTCACTTGGTCTCACACTGCACCATCCATCCCCTAGAAGGTCACAATCGACGACAGCTTCAGGGTGGCAGCAGGTTACAAGCGCCTTCTCATAACCCCATCGCAAATCTACTCTAACACAAATAGATCAGTTGCGGTAGGCCTTAGCTAACGAAATTAACATGGTTCATGAGGAGTAGATACGGGCAATCATAGAAATACTTACCCATTCACAAACAAGTTGCGTGGTCTCGCGTAATGGTACATCAGAGTTCTCCAAAACATCTCGACTCAGTCGACGCACTGCCAATTCATAGTATGTCAGGTTCCCATTTTCCGACTTTAAGACAAAGAAAATCCAAGTGTGCCCATCAGATAGACAGAAACGGACCTCTGGAAGACTGGGACACAGTTCTTAGATGAGAAGATAATGTAGGCAGTGCTGGCATACTTTGCGGACCTCAGCAGTGCAATTGCCTGACTAACAGCTTCAGGGATGTGAGAGACCAAGGAACCTGAGAGACTCTGGCATTTTGCCTCGACTAAAAACAGGCGACCTTTCGAAATCTCGAATGCATCCTCTCTGGATCCACCAGGGGCGAGCAAGCGGTCTGAGAAGGTTATGAAGTAACTCATAGAACATCAATAAGAAAATCAGACTCACCCTTATAGTCCATTACATCTTCAAACTCAATAACTGCGTAGTCGACATTACCACTCAACCACAATTCATAACCCGAAACGGTGTTAGATATTTGAACCCCATCTCCTTGAGCAATCCTCATCTCTGGAAGGATGGCAATGGCATACTGTTTGGTTGAGAAGATGTCCGCCAAAGATAGCAGTATTGCATCAAGAATCATGCGGGAACCAGGTTCATACTGCGAACAAGTATTTTGTTTAGATGACCGAAGGCAAAGGTAAATACACACATCCATATTAACACGTGCATAGATCTTCTTGATTCTGGAATGTAGATCCACACTTTCAGCCTCTGCATGCGTTGTCAGACCATTGATCAAGCCGGTTATCTTCGCGGGGTCAAAAATAAGACGTTTCCTCACGACGCCGGCCTTCTTGAGGTCGTCTGATGTGACGGTTGAAAAAGTCACTCTCTGGAGCATTGTGAATAACGATAGCAGTATGGGAGAGATAAGCGACATACTGGTTTCTTTGCACCCTTTAATATCTTCTCAAGCGCATGGAGATGCTGTCCAATTCCTCCTCCGTTTCTTCAATACCGTCCAACTGTTGGAGTAAATCATTCGCTACGGTACGCTTACCTAATACGTACTTTATCGTAGTCGCGTCGCCCTATATCTCTCTCTTCGTCCGCTATCGCGAATAACATCTGCCGTCGTTCGTCACGCCTCATCCGCAAGTTGCGTTCCCGGCATACGACTTTTCAACACCAACTCTGCCTTAAGGGCTTCGAGACGGTTCAGCACCATCCTCATCTTCGAAACATCAATAGTTGAGTCCTGCAGACTGCGTTTGCGCTTGTGAGTGTGTTCCGACATATAGAAGTGAGCGACAATTGCAGATCGCGAGGTCACCCCGTTACCTTGCTAGTTCTGACACGAATGAACTATTTTTGTGAATCTGTCGCCCAACGTGGTCACAAATCACGTGAAAAGCCCTCCGACGTCGCGCGAGGCAGTGAGGGGGTTACACGTCCAGCTGCCGAATGTATAGGACCGGCCGGCCCCGGAAAGCATTCCCAAGTTACGTGTGTCGTCACAGTTAGGTATGATACAATATATAGGCCCCATAAATTGAAAATATGTCGAATACATACACTGAGTGTACTTCAAATAAGATGCAGAGTCTATGCGAGCATGGATGCTGACCGGCGCGTATGGATCATATAATTATTTGAGTATGCAGCCCATGCCTGACCGAGGGTATACATTGGACACGCAACGGAGATGTGTTGGATACCAATTGAGTATGGTAACCATTGAACCTCACTGCGTCACTGCGACCATGATTCGGAACGAGGTCATATTTGAAGTTCATACAGTACATCAATGACTACAGCATACAGTGATCAAACAACATGCGAATGAAATATATTCAGCTAGAGGCAATCAGGGAAGACAGGTGGAAAAGGGCAGCATGTCTACAAAATTCATTGCAGACGTATGGCAGGGTGGCTTGAGCACCATGGCAGATCCGGTCGGATTCGAGGCGTGCAATATCTAGTACTGTATCATTTCACTCGGTACGTCTGTCACGCGTCACCGGCTCACTTGACGAAATGTTTCAAGTAAGTAATTAATTGATTAATTAATTATAATGGGTATAAGAAGGAAATTCAGTGAGTGTTCTCCAGTCTCTAAAAGATCGCTTTGCAGGCGTAGCGACATTAATGCCTCGATGGCACCAATGTGCCCGTGCTACCACTTGTCTCCCCCCCTCAACCGTGTCCTTTCAAGCCTGATGGCTTGTCCACCATTACCATTGTGTTGTTTCCCTCAAGCCGACCGCGCTCTTTTGAGCCCGAATGCTCGTCCTCTCACCTCAACCACATCGTTTCGAGCGCAACCGCTCTGCCCCCACGTCCAACGAGTCGTTTCGAACCTGACTGCTCGCTTTCCTCCCCCTCTGTGTCGTTTCGAGCGCCAGTACTCGTCCCCCATTTCCAACGGGTCGTTTCGAGCCCGACTGCTCGTCCCCCACCTCAACGCTTCCACTCGAGCCCGATCACTTGTACCCCACTTCGAACGTGTTATTTCGAGCCCGATGGCTTGTCTACCACCTCTACCGTGCCATTTCGAGCCCGACCGCTTGTTCCCCAGTGACACTGTTGCTCGTCCTCCCACCTCAACCGCATCGTTTCGAGCGCAACCGCTTGTCTCCCGTCCCAACTGTGTCCTTTCGAGCCCGATCCGTCCTCTCGCCTCGACTGCGTCGTTCCGAGCGCAACCGCTCGTCTCCCACCTCAACCGTGTCTTTTCAAGCCCAATGGTTCGTCCATCACCCACATTGCGTCGTTTTGAGCGCAACTGCTCGCCTCCCGCCTTAACCATGTTCCTTCAATCCCCAACGCTCGTATCCCACCTCCAACACGTCGTTTCGAACCCGACCATTTGCCTGCCCCAGGTGTGCCGTTTCGAGCGCCAGTGCTCGTCCCCCACCTTCAATGTGTCGTGTCGGACCCAATCGCTCGTCTCCGTGGCCACCGCATAGTGCTGTACGGAACTACCCAATGCGTGCGGGTTGCTCGTACCCATGCCATTCCCTAATGACGACGCTGTCGATAACAGTGTGCCAGTGTATCACCCTCATCAACCACTCCCCACAGCCCTACTTGTACCATGACGATGTTATCAATACCGCTGTGCGATGAAAACGACAATACTGTCGCTGGTACGAGCGGCATGGCCCTACTCGACCCTTTCCACCCCTCTCAAGCATGTCCCGTAGCCCCCACCTTGTTTTAACTCTAATTTTGCAATAATTTTGTATTTCATTTTCATTTCAGTTGGTCAGGCTGTGAAGTGGCGGCAAAAGTGCATGAAGAGTGAAGTGTGAAAGTAACTGTAACTTGAAAGCAACTTTAAAGACTTGGGATCTACCTGGAAAGTAGTAATTTACTTCACGCACTACGAAAGTGCCGCAAAGTTGCCATAAGGTTCCCACAAAGCGCCGTAAAGGATTTACTGAAGGGGGAATTTCCTACCGCTAGCGGACGCTGCACTCGTTCGGAAATATGATTTCTTATTGGTGGTCTCCGCGCCTGACGAAATGACGAAATGTTTGGTCATCGTAACGCGTCACATGGGCTGACGACGAATGAAATTTCCGGTAAACCTTGTCACGCGTCACACGGCCTGACGAATCGAGTGTGAGGATACAGTAATCTGACAAGTTTACGTTTTCATCACTTGAATCCCTCAAAGTCGAGCCATTCCATATAGCTCTACAGTCGGTGATACGCAGCCGAATGCATACTAGGCCTTGTACTAGGCTAGCACTTTGTTGGTTCTCGAAGTTCGTGGCATGTGAACGACGGCACTAATTGCGAGCTAGTCCTACCCGGGCTGCGTTCGTAGGGATGGATAAAAATGGCCCCACTGTTTCTTACTCGAACGTTTCTCCTTGCCATGGCGTCTTGTTCCCTCCAGATGTACTCGAAGGCCTACATTTTCGATCCCCGTCCCCGTCTCCCCTTCCAGATGGCCGTGAAACGGTACTGGGTTGGTGAACTCGGTCCAGCTGCGGATGATCAAGATGCTTTTTCCAAGACTCGAGAAGACGTCCGTACGTTGGTGTTTATACACGGCGGCACATGTCACAAGGAGCATTGGGAACCAACCATCCTCCGCCTCCTCGAGCTCGAACGCACAAACCCAGGCACGTCTGTTCGGTTCCGCGACATGTGGGCGCTCGACTTGCCTAACCACGGTGATTCGGCTATGCTCAACGAAGAGGCTCTCCACTGGGGATATGACACATGTACGCTTGCCTTTTCTTGTGCTCATGAATATGAGCTTCATTCCCGCCGGAATGTACTTTGTAGTTTCTTGGGAAGATAATGCGCGATGTGTTCATGCGTTCCTGGCGAGGCTGGGTACTGGCGTGGATGTCGATTTTTCAAAGCGGAGATTGTCCCTTGTAGGACATTGCATGGGCGGTACTACCCTGTGAGTCGCATGTTCGTTTTCATCTTTTTGTATCGCCACCAACTTTGGATCGATGAAGGATTTTGATGACGACGTATTATCCATTGTTGGAAATTTTGTCATTGCATCTGCTCGAGCCGTATTTGTTAGGGGAGAAGAGTTTTGAGTGGGCCGCTCATTTCGTTGCGGTCTCCTTGGCGCGGGATGATATCTGGCCCAGCACTGAGGCTGCGTATCAGGCGTTGAGAAAGAAGGAGAGGTTTCTTCACTGGGACAATCGCATCCAGAGGATATTCGTCGTACGTTTGACACCTCTGCCCTCCTGTCATGTAGTTCAATGACGGGCGCATTTGTGGATAGACGCATGGTCTTCGCCCGTTGCCGACTCCAGAATATCCAGACAAGACGGAAGGTGTGACGCTCAAGTGCACGAAAAAACAACAGGCTGTAGGTGACCACCTCGATTTTGATCTCGCGTCGAGTCAGCAATTAACGCGTCAGTTAGGCTTTCCTTCGGGATTTCAGATCCCCGGGTAGTGCATATAGATTCTTGTCGCATGTCGTACAGGAAATCGAAACACACATCGCGTGCGGTGAGATCGCGGACGCAATGTGAGTGTGATCACATTGTATTCGCACCATGACAGCGACCTATTGACTATTGACCACGACTTCGTAGGCCGTACGATTTGCTACAAGACGTGCTGCATGTTGCTTCCGGTGGGATATCAAACTTCGCGAGCACGTCCATGGTATCTGGAGCAGGACATGCGGTATGTGTGTTTGCCTCGACGACTGTGTGTCGTATCTCGTCGCTGACCGCGAGGGACGCGATCCGTTAGATGGTGGAAACGCACCCCGATGTCGTTGCGGATGTCGTGTGGAAGCAACTGAGCGTATCTCACGCTAGGTCTCGCATCGATAATGGTACCCTATGGGCCAGGTTGTAGTGTGCGGCGTGGTCGTTGTCGTTGCCGGTGGGTTTTGACCGGTGGGTTGTACCGGTTCCCGTGTTTGTGTTTCTGACTCTGAGTTGAAATATTGGTCGTGATCATATGAGTCATCAATGCCTTTGACATGGATCGTAGGCTATGTATAAGTAGGGTCTGTTAATGATTGAATACTTGGAAGGGTGCTGCCCACTGGAAGGACTGCTTTCCGCGCACGTCCCCCCCGAGAGTGTAGCAACGATTGTGACTGCCAGAACACTTACTGTGCCACGCGGATGTTCATACGCGGATGACGTTTAGATGATTAATACCAGCTGCCAGCGTGGACGCGCTAGCATTCAGTAAACCTTGACTACGAGGCGTTACCGTCTTAAGCCCAGAGTTCCGACTCACGGTCGCACTAACTTGATATGTATTTGGCCATCTTCCGTTTCTTCAAACTTATTTTTGGATGAGACCGACGGACCTTACTTGATCGAGCGTGATCGAGCGATGCCATAGAGGGTTATTCGGTCGAGGACGCGCTGCCGAACGTATACTAGCAGTCTCGAAAGCGCGGCATGACACGTGAACAACGGCTCGTCCGTCAATGGGAACCGGTCGAACGTGAGCTAGTCCTAGACGAGATGGCGTCTGATCCACTACTGACGCTTGGGGTAGGTAAAGGTGTCCCCGACGCTTTGAGCGTCTTCCCCCGTCTGTGCTTTGGCAACTGCCAGTGGTTCTGTTCCCGTATGTTCATCTCCCACATCAGATCGCTGTGAAACGGCATTGGGTTGGTGAACCCTGTACGGATGCGGATGCCCGCATTGAGAGGTCCATGCCTCCAGGTCATGCCCGGATCAGGACGCTTATCCCAAGACTCGAGATAGCGTCCGTGTCCGTACGTTAGTGTTTATACACGGCGCCTCGTATCACAAGCACTGGGAATCAACCAGCGCCTCTTTGAGCAAGCCCAGGCACGCCCGTTCGATTCCGCGACATGTGGGCGCTCAGTGCTTGACGAAGAGGCTCTGTGGGATACGATATAAGTGGGGTTTCCCTTTTTTTGCAGTCATGAATATCAATTTCATTACCGCCGAATTATGCTTTCTAGTTTCACGGAAAGATAATGCGTGATGTGTCCATGCGTTCCTGGCGAGGCTGGGTACTGGCGTGGATGTCGACTTCTCGAAGCGGAGATTGTCCCTTGTAGGACATTGCATGGGCGGTATTACCCTGTGAGTCGCATGTTCGGCTTTCATCTCCTTGTATCGCCACTCACTTTGAATCGATGAAAGATTTTGATGACGACGTATCCATTGTTGGATGTTTCGTCGTTGCATCTGCTCCAGCCGTACCTGTCAGGGGAGAAAGGCTTGAGTTGTACCGCTCCTTTGATTGAACTCTGTGTGAAACGAGCCCAGTACAGAAGCCATGTATCAAGCATCGAGGAATGGACACGGTTTCTTGGATAGGATGACCGCGTTATAAAGCTTGTCGTGGGTTTCAGTTCGCCGTCCACTCTGACGCGGATTTGATGACGGGCACGTTTTTAGTCAGACGTATGGCATTCGACTGTCACCGACTGCAAACAACTCTGATAAGACGGAAATTGTAATGTCAAGTGCACAAGAGAACAACAAGCGGCGAGTGACCACCTTGTGTTCGTCTCGCGCCGCACTGATCGTCGATGAACCCTTCAGGCCACCTGCAGGGACTTCAGATCCGCGGGTGTCGCGTACAGGTTCCTGTCGCACGTCGTAAAGATAATCGAAACACAAGTCGCGCGTGGTGGGATTGCGGACACCATGTGAGTGGGACCCCGTCGCGTTCATGCAGCGACCTATTGATCATGTCACAGGCCATACGAGATACGACGAGATGATGTCTTGCACGTCGCTTCTGGTGGGATATCGCGAGCCCGTGCATGGTACCTGGGGTAGAACACCTGATATAAGTAACTGAGCCCATCTTGCACTAGGTCTCACATCGACGGCACCGTATCAGCCGGGGTTGAAGCGTGTGCGGTTCTAAGGGTGTGGTGCATTCCTTGGCTTGGTAAATGGTTTGATGGCCGGCGGATGGCTTCGGCACCAAGATGGATCTTGGTCAACTTGGACGAATGAGGGAAGACCGATACTGCCGTGCACTGGGCGGTGGGTTATCGGGTCCGCTCGCTCCCAGTGTTTGTGCCTCTGAGTCGATTGGTGACGATTGGCGCATATCTTTGATGTATGGTCGTCCGGGCCAGGTCTGAATAGTAAAGCTGATGGACTTACCGAACGACTATTTTCCTTGCACACATTGGAGTCCGTATCAGAATCGTCAAGAATGATTCAGCAACAACTGTGACTGTGGACACGTTTATAGTGCTATATGGGGCTGCGTACGCAGACCACGCATTTTCAACGAGGTTTCATAAAAATAAAATATATGACAGCTTACTCTGACTCGCTCCGTCTTTTGTCACCGGAACACACAGAAAGCGCTGGGTACCTCAGGTGTACCTTTTCTCTCACCTGCAGGGTAGCTCCGGCTTCCCTGTATGTAGCCCACCATATGTTCGTCTTGCCGTCTGAATCTTCGAGCATGCCACCATCGATGAGGACCGCAGCGGTAGGTGAAATTCAAGGGTTGTACTTACACGACACGCACGCAGACCTATGCTGACTTGAGACGGCTTCAAGTGGCGTCGGTTGTGTGACGCACGTCAAAAGGTAATGCATGGATTTGTACTCCAATGCGGGCATGTCTCGCTGTGGTCACCGTTCGAGATCGTTGTCGGCAAGGGCAGGTGGAGAAACGAAATGCACGGGTGGCGACCTGTATATACACCGTATCGGTCGACGTCTGAATAGTCCGCACAGCATTGGTGCAAGGAGTCTCTTGGCTGGTCGGCTGTGTAACGAACCAGACATTATGAGTAGGTACGCGCGATAACGGTCGGATTCAAGTAAGCGATGAGATTAATATCTCGGTGCCTGAGAACACCGCTCCATCGGTCTATCAGTATGCCGATAATCCGTGCCACCCGGAGAAATTTCTTGGCAGCCATCTTCCATTGTCCAGGCATGCGGAGGCAAAGTGGGAACGATCCCCTGCCACTGTACTGGCTTGAGACGCGGACGCGAGAATAATGCCGTACGTATTATGAGGGGCACTGCCTGCGTACCTGACTGAAGAGGATATGACAAGAGGTGGTGTCATCGGAACGTCAGGGACGAAGATATGATCCAACGGAGGCGAACAATGTTGCGATGAAAGGAGGATCTGGGCAGGCCGTGAACTTGAGCGCTCCTACCGCTGGGTCATATGCTGGGCCATGTAGCCGCGGAGCGATGGTGCTGGTCAATGTCGGTGTTGGAGTGACTGAGAGAGTTGTCATATCTGGACGAGCGAATCTGTCAGTGACAGGGCGCTCCGTGGCCATCCGCTGACAAGGTGGGATTAGGTCGACTACGAATGTCCTCCACGTTTATGTCCGTCGGATTCGCTGCTGAGAAAGCTGAATCTTTATTAGTGACAGGTACCGAGTAGTCGGATCTGCCTCGAGGCAGTCCTTGTTCGCGCGTTCATCTTCCAGGCCCGGTCTTTCTTTTTTTTTTTTTTGTTCAGGGTTTCGTTTCTTCCCTGCAAGATAGTATAGCTGTGACACTTAAGATCATCAACTTCACAACTGGCTTATAAGATTTCCTCCTTTTCACCCCCGCGTCGTGCTCGAGGTCGGCGTCCGCAATGGCGACAGTCCAAGCCATGTCATCGAACGTGGTAGCTCCTGCACAGGCAAGTGTCCATTCCACCCGGGTGTGACCGTTACTCACCTCTGTTCGGTTACAGGCTCGCTCTGCGCGTGCTGCCGCAGCCTGTCCTCCCCCCAGCAGTGGCCTCATGCACACCCGCCCGTGGCGCTCGTCCCCCCTCGCCGGACCTGCATTTTCGACGCTGCCCCACGCCATCCCAGAGTCTACCGAAGAAGCGCACGAAAATGACCTCGCCGGGTCTGACGGCCCCCGCACCCGCTCACCGTCGATCGTGTCCCAGACAGGCTCGTTCTCCGCCTCCACTTCCGGGTACGCCTCAAGGAACGCCAGTGGCTCGGCGTCGGCGCTGGCGTTGGCCGATGGTGAGGCGAGCACGTCATCGGTGTCATTGGCCGCGAGCACGGTCGCCCACGGCACGTCCTCGTCCCACACCAGTTCCCAGAGTCACCCCAATCGCTCAACCCGCTTGTCCAAATCGTGGGGGCGTCACACATCCGTCCCGCCTAAGAACGTCACCAGCGACGTGTCCATCAAGCCACCACCCCGCGCGCGCACCGTCTCGCATGGCCACTCGCGGTCAACGTCATTCATTGTCCATCCCCTCGTACCGTCCCCGACGATACCTCAGGCGTATTCGCGCTCGTCGCCACGCCCGACGTCAGTCCCGTCAGCAGCTGATAACACCAAACAACCCCCTTCAAAGTCACGTGATCCTGCTTCTAACTGGATGTCATCTTCTCCCTTTGGTCCCGCGCAGACGCCCAAGTTCTCCAGACTTGCCATGGCCTCGCCTGCAGTCGTCATGCCGCTCAGCGCAAAAGAGTATCGCAAGCAAAAAGCCAGAGAGTCGGTTGGAGGCGGAAAGGAGACAGATTCTCCCTTTCCGAATCACGTCACCTTTATCGATAACGCTCTGTCGGCGTTCCCGATTTCAAACGGCGTGCCGGCAGTCAAGGTTTCGCCACCCCCATCAGAAGACGTCCACCAGCCACCTTCATCAGGTGATCACATTCCTGATCCCCGAAGTGAACCGCAGCCTCACATCAACTACCCTCCTTCCAAACTTCTTCCACAAACCTCCATGTCTCCTCGTCCCACATCGCCAAAACAGAAACGACCCCGCTCGCGTCCAAATACCCCACCTCGATCTTCACCTCTCGTCGCTCACCCACCCATCTCTCCCAAGTCCTCTGCTGGTACTTTTTTTTCTTTCGCCTCCTCTTCGGAGGAGGATAGCACTCCCCAAGGTGCAAATAAACCCGCTGTAGACGACCCAAACGCCTTGCCACCCGCTCGTCCCCGTCTCCGTCCTCGTCGCCGCAAATCGTATCCCGACCGTCTCTCTAACGGCGCACGTCTGAGCCTTCTCGAAGCTATGAACCGTCTCTCTCAGGAAAGCGCATCCCTGGAACGTTTCTCTCAACAGGACGGGGTAAATCGACTCTCCATGGCGTCGCAAGCCAGTGGCCACACGTTGTTTTATGACGTTGGTGAATCCGTGGGGGAGCAGGGTCAGTTGACCAGCCAGCATGGGAAAGTATCGGTGAATGGCATTGGTCATGCGGACGGTACCGGTACACGCACGCCTGTCCTCACGCAGAGTCTTGAAGATCTCTCCTCCACGCTTACCCGCACGGGGATCGAAGTCGTGCGTGCCAGCCGCAATGGTGATGGTAATGGGGATCAGGCCGTCCCGTCGGACGAGGAGGAGCACAAGGTGAAACGCAATGTGCGGATGGTGCGCATTTCGGATACAGTCGAGGTGTCGCCGCCACCGGTGCATCGGCGACGGAAATTAACCAAATCGCGTCCGGACTCGACGCGTTTGTTGCAGCATGTTGGATTTGGGTCTGCGGGGTTAGTCAAGGAGGTGAAAGTGGAGACACCGACGCAGGCACAGGAACGTCGAACGTCGCTGTTACCGTGGAAGTCAAAAGGATCGGCGGATGCCAAGGCTAGTGTGGTCTCTGGTGAGAAGGGCGCGTCAGCGCCAACCAAGGGCCTCGTGCATAGGAACGGGACCACTACCCCTGCACTCACTCCCAATGTACATCCCCCCATCGTAAATGGTTCGCCTCATGTCGAGAGGCCTTCAAAACCCAAGTCCGATGGCCCCTCCCAGAAAACGTCTTCTAACGTTTCAACGTCGATGCCTACGATGTCCTTGAGCCCAGACCCCGGATCATCGCCATCGACAGCAACTCATAAACCTCGCCGATACACCTTTTCTTTTCTCCCTACACCCACTTTTCATCGTCCCAAACGCGGGAAATCCAATAGCGCTCCTGCCAGCGTCGACCTTAGTTTAGATCACAACAACAAGACGGAACTCAAAGGATGCGCCATCGGCATCCAGAGGAGCGGTACCGACAGCACCTCGACAAGCATCCGTACGATCACGCAAGGCAGCCAGAGCACCCTCGTCCCGACCTACGATCTTACTACGCTTGCGTCCTCGGGCGGTCTGTCTGGTTCTTGGAGGGGTTCGAACTCGTCGGTGCCGATGTTGCGGCGGTTGAATGCGCAGGAGACCACGACGGGGATGTCGTTGCAGACTGAATGGGACGGGAAAGGTGCCTCGACGCCAAGTTTGATCACCAATGGGAGCACGGCAACGACTTCGGGTTCCCCACGTACGCCTTCCTTTTACCGAATCAGCGGCGGCGAACCCTTTGCTCCGAGGCTCTCTGGACTCAAGGAATCGTATACCGACATGTCCGAGGATGACTCGGAGGGCATGCCCAGTGGGAGAACGTCACGGATGTGCATGCATCGCAAGCCGGAGCCGAGTCCGTTGGCGCGTGCGGGTGTTGGGTGGGGGGAAGTGTCTGAGGAGGATGAGCGGCACTTGCGCCCGAGCCCGACGCCTCGCTCCAGATCACGTCCGGGTACGTCGGATTCGACGCTGACGACGGCCACAGAGACATCGGGGTCGTATCAGTCGTTCAGCACGGTTCCTGCTTCGACCTCGTCATCGTCGACCTCCCGTTCAGAGTCGCCGTCGCACGATAAGCGGGATGAAGTGCTATCGGTGCAGGACGGAGACGAGGATGAGTATGCGTGTGTGTTGTGTGGGCATCGGTCGACGTCGCCTCCACCTTTGCATGCGCCCTCGCCTGCGTCGATGCGTGATCCGGAGCTGGAGGGGATGCATC